>JBBPBT010000347.1:3940908-3956224 GCA_037974875.1 Cicer bijugum
GTATACTTAAAATCACTATCAAATTAAATTATTAATAATTAAATAACGTATCATCTATAAACGAATCTAATTATATTTGAAATATAATTTTTAAGTTTTATGTTTTAAGTTTAATTTGAATTGACAGTTTTTATTATGATTTTAATTAACAAATTATTTTAATCATAAAAATAATTATTTAATTATTGAAATTAAAATTAAAATTAAATATATAAATATATCAAAATTTTAAATTTAATAAATTTTAATAGATATTATAATAATATTTATATAAATAAATCTAAAAAAATTATCGATAAAAAGATTGACCATGTTAAGAATACACAATTTTTTTTTAAGTAATGGATAACTTGTGATGACATTTATTATAGCATTTTCCTTTAGTTGATTCTTGATAGAAACCGCACCGTGTTGTGTGATTTACTGTATGATCCGTGTGAGTCTTACAGTAACGTAACGTAGGCTTTCCTCCTCCTATAAATTCCGCGAAACCAAGCAACAAGAGTTTTCAAGCAACAAGTACTCTTCTTCACTCTTCACTCCTCACTCCTCACTCCTCACTCCTCACTCCTCACTCCTCACTCCTCACTCCTTCCTACCAATGGAATATAATCCCAAAAATAGTACTATTAAGTTCCTCTGTAGCTACGGTGGAATAATTCTCCCCCGCCTCACTGACGGCAAACTCCGCTACTTCGGCGGCCACACTAGAGTCCTCGCTCTCCATCTCCCCATTTCTTTCTCAGGTTCGTTTCTCACTATTCTCTTATTCGATTTATTCATCTTCCTTTAATTTATTTATTTATTTATTCATTACCATATCTTTTGCAGAATTAATTGTGAAGCTTGTTGAATTGTGCGGTTCTTCAGTCACGCTGAAATCTCCATTACCAAACGGAGATTTAGAAACATTGATTTCAATCACCAGCGACGAAGATCTCACAAATATAATCCAAGAATATAATCGAGCCTCTTTATCATTAACTCATCCTTTGAAGATCAGAGCCATTCTTTCACCGCCTAAGTTTTTCAATAAATTATCTCCTCCTCCGTCTTCTTTTTCCAGTGCAACTCACTCTCCTTCTGGTTCTCTTTACACCTCCGTGGAATCACTGCCGTATGCGGCGGCGTATCGGCTTAATGGTTCGCCGGTTTCAGTTGGGTATCCAATTGGTATTCGAAACGGGACGGTGAAAGGTGGCTGTTACACGGGGAAATTAGATGGAAGCCCTAAATCTCTTTACCGCTTCTATAATAATTATTGCCATTGATGTAAATTTATGTTGGAGAATACAAGTTAGACAATAGTTGATGATGATGAAGATGAAAAATATCAAAGATCGGTACTCGATCGATTTTAGGGTGTAAATAGCACGAAGATATTTAGATTAGAGCTTGAGCTTCTTTTTTTATCTGCTTGAGTTTTTTTTTTAATCTGATTCTTGCTCTGGTTTCTTTGTAAAAAGCTAGATACTACTACTATAGAAAATAAATAAAGCTTTAGCTTGAAATTGTTGGTAATTGTAATAGTAATTATGGCCGTCACTAGTCAGTTTCAACTGAGATTAGTCCTAACCTCCTGGATTATTCTCTCTATTTATGAGGTTAGGAAGAAAAGAGGGGCATGAACTTTGTATTGTGGTGACAGTTGGAATAGGCTAGATGCAAACTCTGCCTACGTGCTAACTGCTTTAAGTAGTGAAAACTCTAATTTGTTCTTTTTGAAATTGTTGGATCATTCATTTAGTTTAATCATGAAATTCTCCACTCATTTATTTGCATCGTCATCATTGAGCATATCATCTTTATCAGAATCTTTCTAGATGTCCCCGGATGATTATTGCACTTGTTTGTTATGTGTGATTTTATATGAATGGTTAAATCATAGAGGAATAATAAAAGTAGTTTTTTAAAATATTTCTTTAATAAGAAGTATTGATATATTTAGTTTGTATTAAAGATTAAATATATTAATTTTTATTGATTGATTTATAATTTAATTGTATTTTATAAAAGTAATGGGGTATAATAATTGTTGGTTATATTTTTCTAAGCAGTCGAAATCATCCTATGTTAACCTTAGCAGCGTCGCCCCATCCATTTATGTACTTTTTTCAATTAGAAAAGGTGATTTAAAGGTTATTTTTCCCATAAAATTATCTTTTTAATTTTTATTTATATTTTTTTTATATTCAAAGTGGGTTGTACATATTTTTTAATTTATTTTATAATTTCGTTGTTCGTCATTTTAGTGTAACTTTTAATTTATTTTATAATTTCGTTGTTCGTTATTTTAGTGTAATATTTAGAGTTTTAAATTTGTATTTCATGTATTTTTTAAAATATTTGAGAAATTACCTGTATAGTTGGTATAATATTTTGAGCTAAAGACTAATAGAAGTTATAATTAAATTTAACATTCTCGTAATTTTACATATAATTTGTCGTTATGAGTTTGAATCAAAAACACTAGTAAATATATATTTTTCGAATATAGATAACATTAAAGACGATAGATCTTGCATTATTCTTAAGTGTTGAGTATATATAAAAGAAATGAAAATATTTTAATATATAGTCTATTTAATTGTACTATTCTTATTTTTAACATTTTAATTAAATTTATTTTTCTTGTATTAAAATGTTAAAAATTAAATTTCTAACATCTATGTTATGCATATATACTTCTCACCGGTTCAAGAGAATATGCAAAAGAGATTTTCTCCATTGAAAAAAAAATGGTTAGGCAAAGATAAAAAAACCATAGGTTCAACTATTTTTTCTTAATAAAATTAATAATTAATTATTAATATTAGTTATTTCAAAAGAAAAAAATCTACAATAGAGTTTTTTATTTGAATGATTAATAGGTGTCACAATTCGAAAATCGAATACCGTGATCGGCGCTCAAATTATACTCATAACTTCACAAAATGACTAACTAACTTAACAATTAAACGAATTTTATAGTTATAAATAACTATTCCAAAAATATATAATATTTCTCGAGATTTCGACATAGTATCCACCGTAACTTTAATTTATTAAATTTTTTAACTCAGTTAATATTTCAAATGGCAAATCTAATATTTAATACATACTTAAAAGACTTTTTAAACTCAAAATAGCTGCAAAATACATAAAGACTCAACAGATATTTAACATAAGAGCCATCTGTCAAATAGGTCTATAAAAAAAAATTATTGAGACTTGAATCTACTGACAATTTGCTATTTAGCTATATGATAATATGAAAAAATAAATAAATAACATGAAGAGGTAAATCATAAAGATTTAGTGAGAAGACAACAACCACCAACAACTAAAAGGGGAACACGCAAATAATGCGAATAAAATAATAAAATCAATAAACTTATAATTTAGCTCTTAATGTAGAAATATTTAAAGTCCAATTCATAAATAAGTGAAATCACAATAAACAACCTTAAAAATTAAACAAATAAAAACGTAAATTTTTTAGAATAAAAAAGCGGTTTCTTCCTATTGATAGTTTTTCCCTCTTAATCGGAACATTTTTCTTATGGATGGCTTCATCTAAAGAATAGCCATTTGCTCTCAATCTCGTAATGCATCATATCACATCCATTAAGAAGCTTATATCTCGTTGATACCTTCATCAACAATTTTATAATTATAACAATAATTTCCAAAACACATATTTAAATATCACTTCTCATTTTCATCGCAACTCATGGAAAACATATTCAAATGTACACCAATTCAATATTTAAATATTTTAATTATAACTCATAAATATGTCAAACTATAAACATATTATATAACAAAGACTATGAACATAAATAAATGATGAAAGACATAAAAAATCAAAGGTCGTGTTCTTCAATTTTTAAATAATTACTTTAACATAGAAAATAAGTAAAATAACAATTATAACATAATAAAAACACTACAAGAAATTTTGAGTTTTGCGACAAATGAATTGCGACGGGTGCCAAAAAACCGCCGCAACTCTCTCTTTGCGATACTTCCTACGACGGTGCTAAACGACCGCCACTGCATTTCTAAGCAAAACTAAGAGGCGCCAGTTTTTTTTTTCCAATCCCGCGTCCCATTTTTTGCAAGTCCCGCTCTCTAAAATTCTTCTCATATCTCTGCGACCCTTTTCTCCCAAAACCAAAAACCCCTTTCTCCTAAATTTGTTTCCTTCAAATTTCCCAAACCCCTCGATCTCCCTATGCAGAAGTTTGATCTCTCCATATCTGGAATTGAAGCAATTTTTCTTCTCTTCGGTAAGCTTCATGACATTTATCTTTTATGCGATCGAATGCTTGGTGTTGGTTGATAGTGAGTCTCATTAGTTAAGCATTTTATTTGTGTTCTTGTTTACAATATGATTTTCTTCATTACAAAGGGTTTGCGACACCTAACTTACAAGAAATTTTCTACAAAACCATGATTTCCAAAGTCTCAGCGTTCTGATTTGCTTCCCTCAAATCTCTCAAATCCCTAAAACCTCAATCTCCCCCAAATATCCTTGCTCTCACAATTTCACTTTTATCTCTTACTAGCTTTCCATTTGATCTCTGTTTATTGCAACCTATGGTAAGATTTCCTTTCCGTTGTTAGGGTTTTTATTACACTGTTCTTAGGGTGTTGGTGTTTTGCTTTGAATGCCATTTCTGTGAAACAGGAGGAGAACGGTGGCATGTAGTGTTACCGAACGACGAGGTACTTTCAGTTTTCTGTGTATTGTATCTATTTCAACTTATTTTTTGTTTTCTGATATTTATATTCTCTTCCATTTATGTTCTCTTCTAAATAGACTGATCACTATGGATAATAGATGAACTTACAAGTTATGATAGCTAAGATTAGAGATACAAACTTATTTACAATCCCAAATTTTAACCAAACATGTTAGTTTTACAACCTATCATTTTGCCCATGTTTAGAATATGTTAGTGTATGGGTTAGTTTTGTATACACAAATAATGATGAGTTGATGTTTCAAGTGTTTAAAGTTATGATCATGAAACAATTTGCAACCTATCATGTCTCTGTTTAATGGTTATTCCATTTGTTTATCTGATTTCAATGTTTGACTCTCCATTGTTTATAATCGTAAGTTTTACACTTCATAGATATATCAAATGTAATACTGAGTTTTACTAGTTTTCAAGTTTGGTGAAATTATTTATCTATATAATTTCACATAAATTGGTCATTCGCACGAAGAGTCTCGAGTTTATGCCATTTTGTCTTTCACTTTCCACATTCCTAATAAGCGCCTCGTTCCTTCTTTATGGGTTGCTCAATGATGATGCTTTCTTTTATGTAAGAGTCTTTTTTCAGCTCTTTTTTCAGATGTTTATTATGTTGGCTTATATTTGTATACCTACATTTGTGTTTGATATTTTAGATACCAAATGAGATAGGTACTGTTTTGGCAATCATACAATTGGTATTGGACTTCTATTACAAGAGTTCATCTAGTAATGAATCTAGAGACACCTTGATAATGTCATGTGGATAATATGCATTGCTGAGATCTAACAAAAGCAAAGGTTAACACAAATTTTATGATTAATACAACACTAATTTGGATTACTGATGAGAAGCATTAATGATTAATACAACACTAGTAGACACAACATAATTAGAGCTAGAGTTCCATGGCATTGAGAAGAATGAAAGTGATAAGGCTTTACTCTAAGGTCTCTTAGGTTTGTAATAGGAGCCTATTGTTGTGTTTTTTTTGCCTTTACTTGAATTGCTAGCTGAACTTGTGTGGTAGGTAAAGTTGTGAAAATTGATTAAAAAAAAGATAATTTGTTCTAAAGTTTGGTAGTCTTTTTTTTATTGTAGTCTAAGTTACAGACTCTCATCTCTTTCTCGATCTTGATTCAATTTCATTTGTGAAGTTTTTTTCTTGCAATGTCTTAAATTTCAAGAATTTTTCAGAGTTAGATTTAATGATTTTGGATCTCATTTGAGTGTTGTTCATTTTCACATGGTAAGTTTTTAATCTCGTGACCTACATATTGTTAATTTGTTAGTGATTGTTGCTTTTAGGTTTTAGTTCCATTTTACAATGAATTTCATTGATTGTTGCGATATTGGATCAATTGTGTAAAAATTTCTTATAACTATAAGAGAAATTTAGTTAATTAGTTTTGATAATATTTATCAATATTTATTGAGGTTAATATATACTTTTTTTCTTCTTCAGGCAATGGACATAGAATCGCCAATAGATGGTAGACGTTCATTGAGTCCAGCCACCAACCTGATGATCGTGGAACAACATCATTAGGGACTAATTAGATATTTGGATGAACTTCTAAGTTTGATGGAATTGTTTTGTATTTTTAGCTACTCCACTAATGTTTTGAATATTTAAACTACTTTATTTATTGTTCTAGTTAACTTCAATGTATGAATTGGTGTTATTTCTTTTGAAAAAATTATATAAATTGGATTTAGGTACAATAGTTATTAATTATGTATTTAAATTATGAGGATGGTATTTATGAATATTTTTTTATTTTAATTGATTAAAAATAGGAAAAAATTGTATCATATTTTATTTTATTTTAAATTATTAGGTTTGCGACGGTTCAAACTGTTTCAAAATAAATATAGCGACGGTTGATAACTGTCTTAATTGTTCAGAAATAAATAAATTTGAGTGTGTTTTAGCAACGGTTCTAACTGTCGCAAACTGTATTTAGAGGCGGTTAGGAACCGTCGCAAACTTTGCGGACGGTTGGAACGATGGTTTTGTGAACCGTCGCAAATTAGTCTCACGACGCACAAATCTGCGACAGTTGTAGAACCATCGCAAACATCAAACTGCTGCGGTTACAACTGCCGCAAAACATTTTTGTTTTCTTGTAGTGAAATATGTGACAATATTCGTCGTCTACTCACAACTATAAAAAATTGATTAAGTTGGTTCTCCAACAATTATCGATGTAGTAGACAAGACCTCAATTAACAAATATGAGTATAAAAAATACACTTTAGAATAATGTTATAAAGTTTAAATGACTATAGAAGACCATACAATTCTGAAAATATACTCTAAATACAAAAATAAGATTTTTAAATAAAGTCACATTTTTCTAATGATTCATTTTTACTATTAGAGTTGTGTATTTATCTTAAAGAGTGTTAATAAACACCTTTCATTTTTACTATTAGAGTTGTGTATTTATCTCAGTGAGTTACAATAAACCCCTTTTAATAAATGGGTATCTTTCTCATTCTTTAATTCACTAATCTTAAGTCCAAAATCGTAACCAATAGTATTTGTAGGAGTATGAGAATTTATAATTTTAGAGATGTTAAATTTATTTTAAGAGTTGATAATTTATGTGCGCAATTTATATTGTAGAGTGAGAAAAAATAAAAAAAAATAAAAATGGAAGAGAGGTTATTATTATTATTATTATTATTTTGAAACGGTGCATTTCAAGTGAAATCTTACGTATACATACTATATATATATTTGATTATAATTTTTGTTTAACAAATTTCATTACAATCTTTTAATAGCAATATTTAATAAATACGATAATATAACATTTTCAATTATATTTATTAATTATACAACTATCTAATTATATCTCAATAACACTAATTTATTTTACTTTTAAATTTTAATGAAATTTGCAGAAAAAAAAATATAAATGGACTCACTCCTTAATAACTAGCAGCTTTTTTTTTTTCATCAAATAAAATATAAAAAAATTTATAAGTTTTTTCCAGAGTTGTTCACAATGGAGTTTATTATTGATAGATTGGGGAACAACTCCATCTTAGGGTATGGTAACCATTTAATAAAAGACGAGGTTTTTTCAATTCCCAAATCCTTAAGTGAACGTAGTTCCTCCTATTCCAGCGCTTGAGCTTAAGAGCAACGCTATACTTACTAATTAAATTTCCACCGTTTATTCTAAATCTCAAAGTTACATAAATTTGGTTACGTATTTTCATTTGGTTTCATTTCACACTCGCTCTGTCACCGCCATGGATCCCAACCCAGGAACCTTCCCCATCCTCTCCTACGTTATGTCTCGTCTCCAATCTTTTAGCGCCAGAACTCCAACCCAAGATCCCCAATCTCAATTCGACGTCGAACAACCCCAACCGTCAGATCCTTCATCTTCATCTTCTTCTTCAATCGTTGGTCAAATGCCCAATCTCACTGACCCCAAACTGTTAGCCGCAATGACCCGTGCCATCTCAGATGTTTCACAGGCCCGATCAGTCCTAAATATCATCGGCGACAGGCCCACCCACGAGGAAGTGGACAACGCCAAAGCCAAACTGGTCGATCTCGAAGCCCATTTATCTCGTCAACTGGAAGAGATCGTTATCCTTCCCAGGCCTCCCGAGATCGACGAACAACAATGGCGTATTCACCTTACCGAAAGAGAGAAGCAATGCAGGGAATCAGCTGAGAACGAGAAGCGCGTTTACAAGTCTCTGTTGCAAAGTGATGAGATGCACGATGCTTACGAGAAGCTACTCAAGGATGCAGAGACGCGGCTTGTGAAGATTTATGAGGATGATGGTGATAACGATAACGATGGTGATGGTGATGTGGTTGAGGATGGGGAATGTGAAGAACACGTTGCGAAGATATTGCAGGAGGCGCGTGAAAAAGCTGTTGACCGAGTGGATCTTACGGAACAACGGTTGAGAACGCTTCCTGAGGCATTCTGTAACATTTCTTCGTTGGTGGTTCTCAATCTCTCCACCAATCAACTTTCGGTAACCATGCTCACATTTCACTCATTTCGTTTTTTCGTTTCCAAGTTTCATTTCTTGTGATATAAATTAATTGAGCTTAATACTATTCTGCAAGTGTTCATTATTAAAGTATGTTATTGGCTTTTGTAGATGAATAGTTTTTACAACAACGGTTTAAAAAATACGATTGTTATTTGTGTGATTATTGTTTGTGAATGGAGGATTTTGTTTTCATCCGTTTTATAATTGGGTTATTTTTCTTTGTTGGCTATGTCATGATAGGTTATTCCTGACACAATATCTGGGTTGCAAAATCTTGAGGAGCTTAATATCTCTTCAAATCTTTTGAAGTCACTTCCAGATACAATTGGTTTGTTGCAAAAGTTGAAAATCCTCAATGTCTCTGGAAATAAGTTGACTGCCCTTCCTGATTCCATTAGTCAGTGCAGGTAAAGAGATATATTACAGAGAAACACTAGTACATGAGAACACCATTCTTTATATTGTCAAAAGTGTCATTAATTGTGGTTTAGTAACATATAAGTTCAACATTAGAGGATCCAATATGTAGATCTGTACCAGGTTCCTTTAGAACTGGCTTTACGGTGCACTGACTTTGCATTTATATGTTTTTATATGGTTTATTGAATTCGCTTTATTTATCACTATTGAATTGTCCACTTCCAATTAAATGCATTGGTTTAATGTTAACGAAAGTTGTGGTTATCTACATCATTTCAGAAGTATTTAATTTACATCTTGCAACCTAAAACATACTACTCCGCAAATGTCCAAATATTTTGAATAACATTTCATTAACTAATTTGAAATCTTGCTTTCTTTCATTATATGCATCTAAACTATGAATGTTATATATTATTGATATGGATTGATTTATTTGTACATTAAATGATCAGATCATTGGTGGAGTTGGATGCAAGCTTTAATAGTCTTTCATATTTGCCAACAAATATTGGATATGAATTACAGAATTTACAGAAGCTCTTGATTAGTTTAAACAAGATACGATCCCTTCCTTCATCTGTTTGTGAGATGAAGTCGTTGCGCTATCTAGATGCTCACTTTAATGAACTACATGGGCTTCCTATTGCAATTGGGAGATTAACTAGTCTTGAAGTTCTCAACCTGAGTAGTAACTTTAGTGACCTTCAAGAAATACCAGAGACATTTGGTGATCTGAGTAGCCTCAAGGAATTGGATCTCAGCAATAATCAAATTCATGCACTTCCTGATACATTTGGTCGCCTTGATAGTTTAATCAAGATAAACTTGGATCAGAACCCTATTGAATTGCCACCTATGGAGGTTGTCAATCAAGGGGTCCAAGCCATTAAGTCTTACATGGCCAAGAGGTGGATTGATATATTGGCAGAGGAGGAGAGCAAAAACACACATGAACTTCAAGAACAAGGACAGAATGGTTGGTTAACACGAAGTACATCCTGGTTGAAAAATGTTTCTGGAAATGTAACCGAGTATATCGGAAGTACCTTGTCCCCTAGAACTCCCAAAGAGAGTTATCTTGATCAAGAGCTATGAGTTTATGAAGTGGTGGTCTAGCAAGCATCGGGGACTTGCTACTGGAAGCTGCCTAATGTTATCACCTAGCTAGGGAGAGTAAATGGTAACATAATTTCCTTTTTACTATCTAGAATAATAGCAGTTTTGTTTACACGCAACAGACAAATGAGAAAAATTAAACTTTTCTATTTGAAGGTTTTTCCTCTAATAGTCCAATCTTCGTGTTGTTCTCAGTTTCACAATTTTTTCCTCTAAAATTAAACAACTTTGCGGTTTTCACATTTTTTCATGGGTCATTTATAGTTATAGTTCTTAATATATAATGTACATACAAGCAACTTTGAACATCTTTATTGGATTTCACTATCGTAATAATAGTGCGGATGACACCCAACTATTTTTGAGCATTTGATTGAGTGAGATCACATATTTAATGGTGGACTATCTACAAAAAATTATAGACCATTCTCTCCCAAATACCTACTCAGCGCTAATAGGCGAAGCCACATCAACCGCAAATCCAGTGAGATAGAGCTTGCAAGGGAGAGAAAAAGATAGAGGAAGAAGAAAGAGAACTGCAATCTACCACATATGGAGGCCATGAGTGGTGGCGAGGTCATCATTGTAGTGAAAGTGGCCAGGTTGAAGCTCTGTTGGCGAAGCACTTTGAGATCAACGTAACAATGTGACTGAATGAGTATGTTGCATCCTACGACAATGACATGCCAAAAGGCAGGTTTGCTGCAGAGTGGCGGTGATCATCCCTCTCTACATCTCCTCCCTTACTTCCTTCTTTATGCAAGTCCTTTTATGATGATTTTTCTTCTCTCCTCTGATTTTTGTTTAAGTTATATATGTTCTTGTGCTTTTTGGGTTGATGTTGTTCTTTTTATTTTTGGGGTTAAAGGCTACACTCACATTGAGAAGGAAGTGATATTGGTTTTGATTAACAATGGAGTCATAGGATCTGGGAATGGAGTTGTGTTTGTGTGGAGAAGGAGATGAATAGAGGGCGATTGATAATGTTAAATTATATAATAGATGGAGATGCTTTTGGTGTCTCTGAGAGAAAGATTTTGAAAAAAAAGGAATGATTAAGTTGAAAAAATGGAAGGCTTTGGGAGAGGAGGGTTTTGGGGTGTTTATTTTTGAGATTTTGGAGGGCTTTATAGATTCTTTAAATCCAATCTATGTTGTTATATTACTCTCAATAATAAGAACATTAATCATAAATATTCGTTTATCATTCTCTAATTTTTTTTTCTCTACTCTCCTTCCTCCAAAACCCTCTTGTCCAAACTCCCAAACAGAATCGAGTGTTACTTAGGGGCACTCATGTGAATAGATGCATGAGGATAAAAACTGGTGTGATGGGTTTTGATAGATCTAAGACATGCTATATGTATTCTGAGTATTATCCTTGAAATCATCTAATAATGAGTAAATATTCAAAATCGACCCTGAAATTTGGCACTTACACGAGCCGAATCCCTTGCCTTGTCGAAACTCAAAAATCATCCATGACTTTCATAAATATTGATTAGTTTGGTCTCTCTGTCGGTCTGAGTTTGTTAACAAAAAATGATACATGCAAGAGTTTCTAACTCTCTATACTCTACTGTTGACTTCTTCCTATTTTTTCCCTTTCATCTCTTCATTTCTAATAATATTTTTTTCTCTGTTTCTTTCTGTTAGACCCTTTCTTTATTTCAACATTGCATTGGATTTTATTTGTGGCAGAAGTTTGGATGGGTAACCAAACTTTCCTGCATTTGAATTTTTGAGGTGAAAAATAAAAGAATTGTCTATGAAGCACCAGTCATCTCTAAAAATAAGTGTCAGACGTGTAATATGACACATACGACACATGTACAAAAATTCAAATAAGTGTTTCTATAAAAGGGTCTAACAAAGTGTTTTCATTAGTGTCGTTACCATCAATCAACAATTGATCTCCTAATTCATGATTACGATTCTTTGCTTTTTCTTAAGATAGGAACACACTTTAACATCGTCTCTGTAAAAAAAAAAACCCACTTTACATCAGCAATCAAAACAATGGTAAGTCAAAGAAATGTTATTCCACGTTTGCAAACAAATAATGGAAACTACTCGTAATTAATGAAAAGAAAAATCTTGATATAAATTGTGAAAGCAAGAATTTTATGAATTTTTTTCCATAGTTTGTTTCAATCGCATTACGTTTGTTTGGTGGTTTGAGGTGTTAGAATTAACAAAATTAATAATAAATTTTTAATATTGATTAATATCGGCTATTTGGACAAAAAAAAAATCATATTATGTTTGTGAAAATTTAAGATGAGGAGTTAGTACTCAATATAAAATAGAAAAAGTCTTATGACTCAAAGAGAATAAAAAAACTTACATTTATCCACTTCCATAAATACAAGTGGAGCTCAAATCACGACATGCGAATGTAAAGTACTCCTTCAGTTTAATAACATTTGTTGCATTTAATGATTTGAAAATAAATAAATAAATTGATAATTGAAAGAAATATATGGTAATTTTACTAATTTATTCTTATTATCACTTATTAGTGTATTTCTATTATAATAAATACAAATATAATAATACAACTTGAAAATGATGTAAATTATAATAATCAGAGGATACAGTTAAGATAAAGTAATTAAAATAATATTAAAAATCAAAAGTGACAATTATTTTGAAATCCATTTTTTTTGTTGTTGCAAATTTGACCATTAATTTGAGAGCGAGGGAGTATTAGATTAAACTAATGGATCCAATGGTTTCTTTTAACAACTTCCATGAATGTTTGTAACAATTTAGCACCCTCTAATGAAAAATCTATGTAGTAGTAGCGCAAATTGAGACGGTATACATAATTGAGAAGTTAATGCAAAACATGATCCACATATTTATAGAATCTTTGCTTCTAAAAAAAATACAAGAAAATCACGTAGAAATACACCAAGATTTCTCTCTTTTTTTTTAAAACCACCTATATACATCCATTATGTACCCAAAGAAAAAGATATAGATTGGTAATTGATCCTAAGATCAGATATAAATTATAATTATATTGTCTGATTCTTATCACAGGGATATCAATTACGAAAGGAAAAAAAATCAATTACGAAATTTCTCCCTTTTCCTCCTATTTTCTTTTATCAGATACTATTATTATTTTTTACAGTAAATCAAATCATTATCTTAGTAACGCGGTTGTAAACTTGTAATAATTCCTGATGTTGGTTCTCAATAAAAATAAAAAAACTCCTGATGGGCTGGAAGGAAGAATATCACACTGTAGCATTATAAAAAATATTCGATAGCGTTTGGTGACCTCTTTAAGCCATTATGAATATTCCCCTTTTTCAAACCCCTCAATATATACCGTAGACATTATATTACAAATACCATGGTCCACAGCCACCTCTGTAATACCCCATGTACTGCACATGCCTCATGTAATATAATATAGTTCACCAACTCATTAAAAAAATAAAAGCACTGATCAGTGGTTACAATACATTACATATATAAACACCAATTTGTTGTTTGTCATTATATTAGCTCTTTCTTTGGCTGCAAAGTATGAAAAAGATTAGCATAGTCACCTACACAACGTTGTTGGTCGCCTTGGCCGTGTTCTGTTTTGTGTTTGATCTTTTGACATCGTCGGTGCCCTTTGTTTACGTGGCTATCACCGCAGCAATTGCTTCGGTGACGATCTTGGCTCTCCGAGCCACCATGGTTATATGGATCACAATCATGGTGCTGTTAACTTTTGCAGGCAACCGTCGCAGGGTTTTGATTCATAAAAGTAGGCGAATAACACTTGATGTGGTGTGGCACTTGGTCAAAGTTCTATTCAGATCACCTAAGGCAGAAGCAAATTAATATAGATTCTTTAAAATTATCTTCGTCATTATTCACTAGTAGCAGTATTAGTTGATTTTTTTACAGATTAATTATATCTTCATAGAAGATTTAGATCTTGATTGGGGGAAATATCATGTTTAACAAGTTGTTTGAAATTGTATTTTGTAGAATAGGCCAGTGTTCTAACTTCGTGTAGTTAGCAATAATTTTTTCAAAGCTTAGAAAAATACATGTATTTGATACTATTGACATCTTTTGAAATTTGAAAGCCAGAATCCAAACGTTTTGCAATTTTTATTTATTTATTTATTCTGTTTTTTTTTTAAATGGCCATGCTCGTACTAGGTATTCGAGATTGTGATAGTTTTGATCTGTTTAAAAAAACTCTCGATATCATTATTATTATTTTTTTTTAATAGTTCGATCTTTATCGTTGTCCTTCAATCTTTATTTGTTGCACAAATTTTAATCTCTATTTTATTTTTTTTAATTTTTTTTATATACCATTATAATTAACTAATTCAAAAAGTGATTATTATTAAAAATAATTTGTAACAAACAGGGTCAATTGCATCTCTTTATAATTTCCCCTCTAGTTTTAGATTTTAGCCGTCACTTATTATTTTTGTACAGATCAAATATGGAGATAACTTCGGGCGCTTCGTTGTTAATGTGGATGAGAATAATCGAATGATACACTTTTTTTATTTTTTATAATATCACATAGATTATCGTTTATTTTATATTCAAATCCTTTGATATTTTGAGTGTTAGATTACAAATTTGGAGTCCCATTTTTATAAGCCATATTTTTGGATTAGGGTTCGTTAATATTAAGATATTAAACTTAATATTATCACACTTTTTATAATTTTTTACTGCATATCTCTATTTCAAAATAAGATTAATTCTTATATATTTACTGTGTAAATTTTGTTACACATAAATTCAATTAAAACATGTCAAATAAAGATGTAGATATTTGTTTGATATTATTGGATTTTACATTAAGAAAAGCGGCCTATAAAATTCTTTCAAAATTAAACGATTTTTTTTTTCAAAGCATGCCAAAAGTCTTTACAAGTTAAATTCTTTTCAAATCTACTTTTATATCACATGGATTATGCCTATAAATTTTATATTAATATGAAATTATAGATATAAT
>JBBPBT010000347.1:3956974-3970127 GCA_037974875.1 Cicer bijugum
TCAGTTAATTATTGTAACACAAACCTTAAGTGGAAGAAAAATTAAAGATTAATAGGATTGCCATGTCCAGACTAATGTAAAACTACAATAAAATTATAACTCAAATATACAGCAGCAATGTCCCACATTAGAATTAGAAGCACTTATTAATCTATAAATTTTATTATCAGGTTTTGTATAATATAATATAATTATTAAAAAGTAAGTCAATTTAATTCTTAAGATTATAGCGGTTATTGACTATTTTAACACTAATTATATATTTCAAGAATATTTATGATAATAATTTGAACATTTTAAATACTATTTTGATGATTCGGAGATTTAATTATATTTTGTATTTAATCAAAAACCAAAATAATAAAATTTTATATTTTTAGAGACTAAAATGATATTTATCTATTTTTTAAACATAAAATACTTATATAAGAAAAATAATTATAAAAGACTTAAATATTAGACTAAAGAAAATAGAATATTAAAAATGTAAGTTTACCTAATATTTTCTACTGATGTTTTATTTTCAAGTTTTTATATATTTTTTAAGTTTCACATGACACTTATTTATAATTTAAATTTAGTAAACCATTTTAAAAATATTTAAATAGGTAATTCTTTTTTTTCCCTGGTCATCTATAAAAAATTAACCAAGAACAATTTTTGTGTGTGAAAAAATAACAAAAAACATTAAATTGATCCATTATGCAAATAAATGCCCACAAATAGGAACTCAATTCAGTTCATTATGCAGAAGCTTATAACCAAACCAACTCGACAGATGGCATGTCTTGTGTTACATGAGATCCGTCCTAATTGAGTTGGAATGTGGTCAAATTTGACCCCAAATTCGGTGCCTTATGTTTTATTCAAATGACCCAAATTTAGCCCATAGTTATGGGTGTAACGGATTAACGGATTATTTTAGTTTGATTTTTCTGCGAAAAATAAATTAATCAAACTATATTGATGATGTGTGAGTTGGTTCGGTTATGATAATTGAATTTTAAAAAACAAAATATACAAGTGCAACAGCTGCTTTATTTTCTTCCTCTAAAATAGAATATGAAATAATTATAAATTCATAATTTAATAATTTAAAAGATTAAAACAAAATATACAGTAATATTATATAATTTAGTCTTCTAAAACAGAATTTAAAATAATAACCCATTAAAATTAAACTAAAATTTAGTTTACTAGATTCTAAATGAAAATTTAAATTACGATGAAAAATAACAACAATTCAAATTAGACAATAATAGTTCATTTGAATGATAAAAATCTGAAGAAAAAATAAACAGTTAAAAATTATAATACTGTATTTATTTACAACTTGAACAAATCAAATTATTAGAAAAAGAGGAAACAATAATCAAAAGAAAACAAAAAATAATAAACTTTGTTATGTCAATGAAGAGAAAAAAATTGTGATAGAAAAAAAACGAGACAAAAAAAAAACAGAGAGGAGGTCACAGCAGTGCGAAATAGTCGAGAGAGGAAAAATGAAGGAGTTGTGAGAGAAACAGATAACGAAGAGAAAAATGAAAATGGTTGTTGGTTATGGTCGCGATGAGAGAAACAGAGAACGAGGTAGACGATACAATTTCAACGAGTGGACGATCAAACTGATAAATAAAAGAATAATATGATACTATCAATACTAGTGAACGTGAGTGAATGAAAGGTTGTTGCAGTAGAGTGACAGTGTCTATGTGAATATATCAATAGAGTTTGAAATCGAGCTTAATAGGTAATGTGTCTCATTGTTAGTTTGGTTTGGATGTTCAAGTTGATTGGATTTATGTTGTCCTCTTACAGCTCTACTCATACTCATTTGACGCTATACCTTTAACCCTAGCAACTTTTATCGCTTCAATTTTTTAAATATTTAATTGCAATTTTGATTATCTTATTTTCACTAATTTATGAAATTGATTCTTCTAATTTAAAATTCAATAGTTTTAATTCTTATTTATATATTTAAAATTTAAAATTATAATTTTATATATTTTAAATGATATAATATCATCTAAATGTACTAAAAAAAATTCAACGAAAGGACGAAAAGAAATTTTGATAAAAGGACAGAAAAATTTGAATTTAAAAATATATGGGACTAAGTTTCTAAATTATAAAAAATTCGAGAACAAACCTTCAATTAAAATTATTTTAAAAGGAAAAAATAAATGAATATCATCAATGGATAAGACGTAGTTTGTGTTTGCAGGTCCCACAACTAAACTTTGCGAAGAAGTAATATAAATCTAGAAAAACAATTAATAAAAAGTCAAAAAAAGAAAATTTCTTGCTCGCAAAGCCAAGCAGAGCAGTATATATATATCACTCTCCGTTTCATAGAGCGTAAGTAGCGGCTAACGGGTACGCTAAAGCTTCTTACTCTCTCTAAATATCTGATCCGAATAACAAGTTTCGTTCTGTTTAGGGTTAGGGTTTTCACTTCTCTTCCTCGCTTGTAACTACTTCATCGCTTTCCATCGTAGCTATGGACTCTGCTATGGTGATCAAGGTTCGATCTCAATTTTCCTCTTTCTCTTCAATTTTTGTTTGATTACTTGGCTTTCAATTCAATTCTCTTTTTTATTCATGTTATTTTTGTTGCATCATGCACTACTTTTAGTCAATTAGGTATATTGCATGGTGGAAATGACATTAATCGTGTTTCGTTCGTGACTTTTTTTGCATCTGATTTGGAGTTGGAGTTTTTAGTATGATAGTGATTATATTGTTTTCAATTCATCGTATACTTTGTTATAATTTTATGATGTGTATCCCTTTCTAATTTTGCCTTTAGTTTTATTGTTTTGATGATCGGAACACGGATGGAACTGAAACAGTTTAATCGCAAGTGATGCATGTTGTGTTTCCGTATGAATGATTTGTTTTCTTTTTGCCCTGAAACATGGGTTTCATGAAAAAATTACTTCTAACATTTGTTCGAATTTATTTGTTTATACTTTGGTTAGGAGTACATTTTTTTCATTAAAACGGATTTGCTTTCATGAACAAATGGCACTTAGTTCTTTTTTACTACGGTTCCGTGTTACTATATTAGGGGTATCTGTTGGATCAATAACTGGAAGGATCCAGTAGACTCTATTGGCATGAGTATGCGATTTATGGATGCCTATAGTCATTTCGAATGAAGTTATTGTGCAAGACTTACTAATAAATATACATGGACGACACTTTTTTTGCTTATATTTCATTTCAAAGTAGTAATATTATATAGTTTTTGACATCTAATAGCGGACTTCATATCATGCCACTTATTATTTCCGTACAGGTGAAATATGAAGATACTCTCAGGCGCTTCAGTGCTAGTGTGGACGAGAATAATCGACTGGATCTTAATATGGTTGGGTTGAGAGCTAAGATAAGTTCTATTTTCAGCTTCACCGCTGATGCAAATTTTATTCTGAGATATGTTGATGAAGATGGAGACTTGGTGAATCTTGTGGATGATGATGATTTGCGTGATGTGATGAGACAGCAATTAAAATTCTTGAGAATTGATGTACATATGATCAATAATTCTGGTGGTAAATCAGATGCTGATGGTTCTAGTGGAAGTGCCACCCCTTTAAGATCTCCTCCTGTCTCAGACCCATTTCAAATTGGAAATTTTATTAACGCCGATGCTTTGCATGCTATGCCGGAGCCACTGCGCAAGGTTCTTTATTCAACATTTTCAAAAGCTGCATCTTCAAATCCAGGTCTAGCAAATCTTGCTGATTCAATTTCCAAAATTGGACAATCCTTTCTAAACCCTCAAGGGCAGCCTCGTGCTGCAGGTGGTACAAGCTCGAAAAATGGTGTTCCTGAAGGATCTGTCCCTTCTGAATCAAAAGGTCCACAGTCTCCACCTGTGGGTTCAGCTTCCAATGGCAGTGGCTATGCTAAGTCTAGTGGACCCGCCACCCCCTTGAGATCCCCTGTCCTGGACCCATTTATGTGTGGAAATGTTGTTAAAACTGATGTTTCGTATTCTGTGCCAGAAGCAGTACAGGAGGCTTTTTCTAATTTATCACTTTCAAAAGCTGGATCTTCAAGTCAGGTGCTTCATAATTTCACTGATCCCGTTTCCAAAACGGGACAATCTACTGTGAATTCTCACCGCTGGTCTCATGTTGAAGCTGGCCCAAGCTCAAGAAATGATGTTCCTAAAGAGCTTGTCACCTCTGAAGCAAGAGTTCCACAGTCTCCATTTCTGGACTTAGCTTCCATTGTCAATCGCCAGGTGGAGGCTGGAAACATAGTTAGAGGTTTTGGGGAAGCTTCCAATGGCAGTCAACGGGTGGTCTCCAGTGCTAGTCAACATGTCGAGGCTGGAAACATGATTCGAGGTGTATTGGCAGCCTCCAGTGCCGGTCGACAGGTGGAGGCTGGAAATGTGGGAGTCGCCCCAGTTGATCTCAATATTCTCCCATGTGGTCCATATTCACGCACTAATGTAGATAGTGCACCACTTTCATCAGCAGTTCCTGTAAGTGATGACAAGGGTAAAACATCTATTGTTGATAATCTTGCTGGTAAGGATGAAATATGTGGAAAACCAATCAATTTTGTCGCTCCCAATTACACCCCAACCAAGAGTCCTGCTACAAGTTACAGTGCCCCTACTGACTGTCCATTTTCTGGGACACATACTCTTTATTCAATGCCACCTCCTCTAGGAAACTTCCGCAATCCTGCATTTAAAAGGAGCAACAGTCACTCCTTGAATGGTATGTTTCACAAGGGGGTCCGCTGTGATGTCTGTGGAGTCTATCCAATAACTGGACCTCGTTTCAAATCCACAATGTGAGTATTCTTTTTATTTAGTTAGATATTGTGAAAAACGTTTAGAGTTGTTTCATGAATTTTTTTTGTCCATTATGCAGAAAAGAAAACTATGACCTCTGCAGCATTTGCTTCAATGAAATTGGTAATCAGACTGATTATATCAGAATGGACCGTCCCGCATCTTCTCGGGCTCCAAGATGTTCATATCAGAATACTAAAGAATTTGTAACCTCACTTGAACTCAATTCTACTTTTTTTCTTCTTTTGTGACTTCACACATATTTATACCTTTTTTCTTTTATGGTGCAGAGGCATTCAAAGTTCCCACCACATATTTTTAAAACAGGTGCTCTTTTGAAGCATGCAAGGCCAAAGCTAGATAGTCGGTTCATTTTGGATGTCAATGTCTTGGATGGTACAATGATGGCTCCATCTACCCCATTCACAAAGATTTGGCGGATGCGCAACAATGGCACTTTAGTGTGGCCCAAGGGAACTCAACTTGTTTGGATTGGTGGAGACAAATTAAGTGACTTGCTTTCTGTTGACTTAGAGGTTTGCTAATTACTCATGTTGTAGTTCAATCATTTACTTAATTTAATTAGCTTTTCTCTATCTGATATTCTTATTAAATATCCCAGGTTCCTGAGGATGGTGTACCCATGGAGAAGGAGCTTGACATTGCAGTTGAGTTTAGAGCTCCCCAGTTACCTGGTAGATACATATCATACTGGAGGATGGCATCTCTCTCTGGACATAAATTTGGCCAACGTGTTTGGGTTCTTATACAGGTAAAATGAAAGTTTTGCTGTTTTTCTTTTTCCTGTATAATTTTTTGGTTCAGAAACATTTAGTTTTTTTTCCTAATTGTTTAGTAATATTCTTTCCCTCTTCCATTATCTTACTTGAAGGTTGATGCCTCTCTCAAGGACTCATTTTATGATAGCTCTCAAGGTCTGAACTTGAATATTCCCCTTGGTGTTAGTGGATATGAAGGGACTCGAGTTATAGATATAAATGTTCAACCTATTGAGGATGATGCTTTTCGTCAACCCCAAAATCATAATGCTCCCCCTAAACCTGTGAATCAAATGGTTGACAAGGCACCATGGCAGGAACTGGGAAACGAATTTCCTACCAATGAAGATATATTTGTTCAACCTACTGCCACACCCCCTGCAACTTCAGTAGAACCTTCATCTGTTTCTTACCCCATTATCGATTTCTCTGGCACAGCCCCAGCTGTTCCTTCCTATCAGCAAACCTCAACTGTGGATGCACTATCACCATCTCTAGGGATGGATGAAAGTGATTTGGTAGAAGAGGCCCTCCTCAGAGAGCTTGAGGAGATGGGTTTTAAGCAGGTTGATCTAAACAAAGAGATTCTGAGAATGAATGAGTACAATCTGGAGCAGTCAGTAGAGCATCTATGTGGTGTTTCTGAGTGGGATCCTATCCTTGAAGAGTTGCACGAGATGGTAAATTGTTTTCTGGACTGCTTTTTCATTTTGCTTGATTGACTTTGCTATTGAATTTTGAAGGCAAAATAAATTAATTAATGAGTAAATCAAAAGAACTTGGGCACGGGAAGGACCCAATCCACTTCAATGTTCACCCAGTACAATTTTAAACGTTAAGAACTCCTATGCATCTTCCGTCCCAATTAAAAACCGGAAACATATTCCTTTTACATGCATAATAACTATGCCATATCACACCCTAAGAATTCAACTTCCCAATACGAGCCAATAAGACCCATTGTCCCCAGCTCCATATCCTCTCACTTGGCCCACCGCCATTCAATATAATCAACATGGTTTGCATTTCGAATTTCAACACTCAACCCTCCTTCACCTACTTTGCTGCTTGATAAACCAAATCTCTATATTGTCTCAACTTTTTTTGAAGAAGCTAAAATTATATTGTCTCAACTTTAATTCATCCTTAAAGCATCCACCCTTCCTTAACAACCATTGAGCCTTTTTTTAATTATCAAATCAAATGCCTTGCGTTTGTTATTCTTGTGGTTGATTTTTTTATTTATTAATTATTAATGACGGGGTGTGAATGCAGGGTTTTCGTGACAAAGAGATGAACAAGAGGCTGCTAAAGAAAAACAATGGAAGCATTAAACGTGTTGTTATGGATTTAATCAATGGAGAGTAGGTTTAGTTAATATGTTAGATGTTATATGAGTTACGTTGGCGAAACGTTCTGTGAAAACGCTAAATATTTGCTAGGCGCACTATTATCTAATTTCCTTTCTCGATCATGTGTTGCGGTG
The DNA here is from genome assembly GCA_037974875.1 of Cicer bijugum. Classification (NCBI taxonomy): domain Eukaryota; kingdom Viridiplantae; phylum Streptophyta; class Magnoliopsida; order Fabales; family Fabaceae; genus Cicer; species Cicer bijugum. The sequence continues at coordinate 3,964,062 of JBBPBT010000347.1, forward strand.
CTATGTCATTGCAATTAAACAATTAGATCGATCTCATGTTCTATTCATATATTTAATAAGACTCGAGACTATGCCGTAAGTATATTTGCTACAACAATCTGTATGTCCATAAGTTATGTCTTATTTTGATTTGGAACGACCTTTCTTCCTCGAAGTCATAATGCTCTTGACAGAGCCTTTCCCACTTTGAGATAGTAGTCGAGCCCTCTTGAATCTTGATTGGGCATGCTTCCGATGCTTGTGGGTAGAGCTCTTGTATAGAAAGTTGACATTTTTGGGATGATTAGCTTGACAATTTTTTTCGAAAAAACTTTTTAAGAGGTGAAACATGAGAACTTCTTAGGTCATTCATCTTAATACTATTCTCATTCAACTACATTTAACTTAAAATGACAAATGTTTGTATAATTGTTATATTAAGCACGAATCTTTTTGTCATTCTGGTCCTTAATTTCTACATTTAAACTGCCAAGTTAATATTATATATCCTAATAAAGTGATAATTTTAAATTTAAAGTAAAATTTGTTTTTCATATGGATGCTTGATTCTACTTTTAGTAAAATTAATTTTAAGTGATATGTTTGACTATTATAGAATATAATCGATTTTATTTCCAAAATTAATTTTAACTGATATGTTTGACTATAATATTACAAGGTTGTGGCTAGAAATGTGCTATGCACTTCTATGGCATAATTATATCATTACATTAATACATCAAATGTATGCTTTTGTGAAATAAATGCCCTCTTTGACAGCCGTCACGAGTTGATCAATGATCAACCATGTATGAATTGTTAATTAAGAATATGTTGCATAGTATACGCAACATATTTAAATTAGAGCACGCCTTTGTTTCTACTTCTTGTGCCTTATATTATCAACATCCAAAAACACATCCTTCAAAGCTTCTATCATAACAATATCAAAGTGAAAGATATTATACATCGAAAGAAAAACAAAATTAAGCTGGCTCTTGAGATAAAAGAAGAATAAAAATCATGTATCATAATTTTTCAGTGGAAATTTAGAGACATTAAATCGCCTAGAAGACATATTATTAAAAAGATTCCTAAGACTATTCTTACTCTCCGGTTTACGCTTTACTCGAACCGACGTGGAACCACAAAACTCATCAAACGGATTATCTAAAGCTAACCCCGTTTCAATCCTTCTAGACACTGTTACAAGCTCATAAGGGTCCCAAAGTGAGTGCTGAAAGTTCCAACAATAAGTTGAAAGGCTGGTGTTTGTTGTGTCACTAGTTGTTGTTGTTGATGATGACTTGTTTAATGTTTCAAGCTTAAACCTTGTAGGCTTGCCTTTGAAGTTTCTTCGACGTGCGTCGAATTCGCTCAAAGGCTTAGCACTGCCAGAATGATTGTACCAAGCTTGTGCAACGGCTTTCAAAACTTCATTGTGTTGGTTATGTTGTTCATGTTGTTGTAGCTTCTTCTTCATGGTGTTGTTTTCATTGGGTCTTCACAGCCTCACAACTCACATAAGGGGAGGGATAAGGCTTCGAAAGACTGAATTTTTTTGTCTTTGTTTTGTTCTAATAATTTGTGACTACGAGCCGCAGAAGTAAGGGAAGTTGCAATTTGTGTAGTGATAAAATAAAGGGACCTTATTTTATGTGAATATGATAAATTGATAATGTAATAAGATTCTAATTTTAAGTAATGTGCTGACTAAAAAAAAAAAGTAATGTGGAATTTGAACTTTGGTGCCTGTTGGGAACCATTGTGGGTGGAGGTTAAACAAGTATCACTTTCAAAGCTCAAAATTGTAGGTTGGGAAATTGCCGTGGATGGAAATTGAGACATGTTTGGATATGGTGCCAAACAGTTACTTCAACAAATGTGTATTATAAGGTAAGTGATGTAGACAAGTAGAGATTCCTTTTTTTAATATTTCTTTTCAAAACCTAATTTTTACAATTAGAAATTGTTCTGACTAAAATATTAGTAGACTTTGTTGATAATAAATTGTAATTTGTAGATCAAGACTTGAGTGTTTAGTGTGAGTAATTAATGACTTAGATTTTATGTTCCAATTCCTTTATAGAGTCTAGTCTATAATTGTCCCTCCTCAATTTACTCAACTTCAATTTTTAATCAATTGAGTTTTTCTGTTATTTTGTGCTAGTATTCTCGAAATGTGTCTGACTTATACTAATAAGTATTAGTATGGATTAATGGATAAATGACCGAATAAATGAAGTTAAAATTGATAACAAGTTTAAATAATTAATTAAACAGACTTGGGTTGATCGTAGGTAAAATTTTAACAACGGTTCATAAATATTACTTTATTGTTAGACCTCTTATTAATATTGTTATTGTATTATTATTATTATTATTATTAGACATTTATTAAGCAACAATCATGTTTGGCGGTTGTTGTATAAAAACGAAAACTGATAAAAAAAAAAGTGAGTAAGCAATTAATAATATTGGTTAGGAGAGACCAACCTCTGAAATTATTGGAAAGGAGGAAATCAGGACTCTCAATTTCTTGAAAACCAATAATCATATTCTATCATCAATAAAAAGTTAATTATTGCCATTAAATATCTATGCTTGGAACCGGTTTCTATCAATCTTCTTTAACCGACCCTTTGTTTTTCTCTCTCTTCCAACCCTTCTCGTGTTAAATCTCACTTGTGTGCCATATAGACATTTTGAATGCAAGTTAAGAACAACTTTTGCAGCAAAAAAGTGACAATTGAAGAGGGGAGAGACAGACACAGTGATATTAACAACACGCAATAACATGTGCTAATGAGGTACCATTCTTCCGCGGCGCGACACATCCTCTAACATCAAAACTCATTACACAAATATGAAATCGAACACACATCTAAATATTATTTATTTGAATAATCGAGTTGATTTTTGAATAAACACTAATATATGTTGTAGTGATTTTAAAAATAATAAAAATGAGATTTTATTATTATTATTATTTTGTCAATATAGTTTTCTTAGAGTCGAAGGAAAGTGGGGAAAGTTTGAACCGTCATCGCCCATAGAAACTCATCTCACAAAATCTAATGCAAATGGTCACAAAGAGTTCAGAGAGTGTACTAGTTCTTTCCTAATTCTCCTTTCACTCTTGATTTGCCCAATTGCCACGAACCAACTCCTTATTATGACCTCCAACTTGGAAGCCTAAACAGCATTTCTCTGAAAAATATTCTGTTTATCAAGCATGTGCATCCATAGTCAGTGTAAATCTTTTTAAAAAAGCTTACCAATGATAACATTACTAGCCATACATAAAAACTTCTTACAAATTCAATAATGAAGTTAACTGACATCATATTAGTGTGATGAAGAACAAATCCACTTATCGGCTTTGATAAAAGTTACTTAATAATGAGATACATACTAAGAAAAAAATAATAAATAGGGATCAAGTAGCAGCTGTCTGAATCTTGACCACCTGACTCTCAGCCTTCTGACTCTCCGATGAACCAAAAAGTTCAGAGATTTGACTATGCTTCCTTATATGGTGAGGACACTTATACAATAGATCTTTGGCCTCTGAAAGTCTACCTTCTTCAAATAATGATTTAAAAATCTGAAGGTAAACTGTAAAGGATGGGTAATTTTTTATGCTCAATACCTTCAGGAATTCTGCAGCATCCTCCACGGTCCCAAACTTCGAAATATGTGGCACAAATGGTTCATGGTATGGAGGGTATTTTTGAGTCTTCATCATCCGAAGAAGCTCAAGTGCCTCCTCGAATTTTCTGACTCCTAATAGCATGTCAATCAGTTTCTTGTATGTGGCTTGCCGTGGAGTTAAACGATATGCACCGGTGGTTAACTCTAGAAGCACTTTGTATGCACCGTCTATTCTATTTTGAGCAAGAAAACCATTCACCAGAACATTCAACAAATCAGCATCTGCTCCGCATCCATGTTCAATCATCTTAGCGAAATAAAGTAATGCGTTGTCTAGTTCACCGGCATCACAGTACCCCTTGATCAAGATGGTCCAAGTCATGATATCCACATGGCGACAAGATTGCATCTCATCTAGCACCTTATTTGCTTCTTCAAATCTCCTAAACTTACAAAGTCCAAAAATAGTTTGGCTGTAGGTGATGTTATCGGGTTCATAGCCAGTATTTTTCATTGTTTGAACAATCTTTTCAGCTTCATCAAATTTCCCTGCACTTGTCAAAGACCTGTGGATACTGTCATAGACTACTTTGGAAATTGTATACCCTGTTGACTCGAACTTCTTAGCTACCCTCAAAACTAAATCTATATTGGGTTTATCGCTCGCAGAGATGGTCCTTAAAAGGACAACACAATCGACAACTGTTGGCTTATATGAACTATCCATCATAAGCTCATAAAGCTTGACAGCATCCTCCATCATTCTATTCTTTTGAAGCTGCCTTGATATTTTTATGTAAGTATCGAGATCCAATTGATGACCGACACTCTTCATCTCCTCGAGAATACTCCAAAACTCCTCAATCGAGTCCATCTTAGCAAGAACTCTTGCAACTGCATTGTAAGTCACAGTATTTAGTTGATAACTAGATTGCTTCCCAACCCACTGAAAGAACTTATAAGCCTTTAAAGGACAATTTCGAAGCTCCTTCAAAACCCTTATCACGAAATTATCCGAAAGCTCAATTTTTAGCTTTGATAGTTTATTCTCAACCTTATCATCCCACTCAGACCCAGAAACAATACCAACCACATTAGTGACAACACTTTGCATTGCATTTTGCTTAATCATCCCATCATAGAAGTGTGAAAGAGCCACAACATCACTATTCATCTTTTCCTTTTTAAACCCTACTGAAATTGTCAAATATGTCTCTTCATCAAGGTAAAACCCTTTTTCCTTCATTGTCCTTAGAATAATCCAAAACTGTTTCATAGTCTCTTGATTCGCTAAAACCCTAATAATTAAGCTATAAACTGAAGAACTTGCCATAAACCATTCTTTTTCACTGACCCACTTGAAAAAGGAAAAAGCTTTTTTTGGGTTTTTATCCAATCGCTTCAAAACGTAAACAACAGTTTCATGGGTCAAAGATGAACGACAATTTTCTAACTCGTGTTCTAAGTCTTGCGACCAATCGTTGGTGTAAACAAGCTCCAAAATAGAGTGGGGTTTTGAAGAAAAGTAGAGTTTTTGGTGAGTGTTGTGAAAAGGGGATAAATAGTGGGAACGACACAAAAGGGGGGGTGAAAAAGAAGAAGAGGAAGAGAAGTGAGTCACCTGGTTCCGAGTTGCGATAACTCGGGTAGTAGCGAGTAATGAATCGAGGAATCTGAGGGAAGTGGCTATTGCCTTCACGCGGTTCATCGCAGAAGTTGGAAGTGTTATTTTTCCTAAGACCAATTTGATGCGCAACGCAAAACTTATTGTTTCTTTCTGAGGGTTTAAGGACAGGGTTTGTTTTGTGGATATGGATCCCTTATTTCGGCGGTTTAACATAACCCGACTTGCTAACCCGATTATATTTATTTCTCTTGCTCCTTTGGGTGTGTCCCATTATTAGTTTTCATGCTTAATTATTGCACTAGCAAAATTATATCCTGTACCCATATTTATCTTATTCCACATTTTATACATATTATCTACTTTATTATTTATTTATTTTTATTTCCACTAAACTTAACTTGATTTCAAAAAAAAATTAAATTTTTTTTTCGAGATTCATAAATTTTAAAAAATTTGACTTTGTGTACAGAAATTTTTTTTATAATTTTTTCGATACACAAATCTGTTTCAATAGGATTTAGAGTTTAAATTATAATTTTTTTTCATTGAAAAACTTGAAAAAAGTTTTTCGATATACAAATATATTTTGATAACATTAAAGGTTTAAACTCTAACATTTGTGTACTAAATTTTTTTTCTCAATTTTTCAGTACTCAAATATGTTATGTACTCATTTTTTTTTTCAAAATTTTCAATACACATGTATTTTAAAAAATTTAAAATTTATGTCTTGAAAAACTTGAAAAAGAATATTTCTAGTACACACAAATATGTTTTTTGTATATACACGTGTATTTTTTAAAATT
>JBBPBT010000347.1:4020120-4030726 GCA_037974875.1 Cicer bijugum
TCACATTACTATTTTTATTTGTATACACCTGACTTTTTTTATATATATTCAAGACTTCATTCTATTTATATATTTCATTCTATCATAGTGTTATCATTAATGATGTGAATCGATATGTAAAGATAAATTTTCTAATTTTAGCAATGATTTACAGTAATATAATAATTAGAAAGAGAGATGGATGAAATTTGTGAAAACTAATAACTACACCATCAACTTAAAAAAAATGTGACATTTTGGTATCTATTCTCTATTATTGCAGCCATGAGAAAATATCTCTATAAATATTAGGTATGCAGTAAGTTTATCATATAAAATAGAGATCATCTCAATACCAACAAAAATATATATATATATATATATATATATATATATATATATGAATATTAGTACCCAAAAAAAACTCAGCCAAAATATTAAGAAAACATAGTCAACAGAAAACTCATTTTACGTCAACAGGGTGTATTTTAAGAAAAAATGAGTTACGGTTTCAAATAAAAGAAAAACACTAACAGACAAAAGCACGGTGTATGGTTTTGCCTCAAACAATTCTGAACAGAAAAAATAAAAGGAAGGATGAAGGAAATAAAAAATAGGAAGAAGATAAAGAACCAATTGTAGTCGAGAAACATGCTTGTTTCGAGAAGAAGACGACAAGTGGAAACATTATCTGGTTGATAGAGAGGAAATATCTTTTGCGTGTTGTGTAGTGTAGATAGGTTAGTTTGTTGGACTGTATCGTATGGATTAGAAGATAGTGATTAGTGATTACTCATTTCATTAGCGGAAAAAGGTCGAAGTTGATAGATTATAATAGTTATAGATTTACAAAACAGTTTTGTGTGTTTTTTCTTTCTCAAATCAAAACTAAAAAGAGAAAGAAATATACCTTTAAGGAGTTTCAATTTTTCTATTTAAAATAAGAAAACCAGAACAGTTTTCAAAACAATTAATCATTTATAAAAGTATCAATCAAACAAATATTATTAACCTTTTATAATTTTTAAAAAATGAATGAAATAAGCCATTTAAAAATATTTTTGTGTTATGTGAAACTCCAGCTTTATATTGTTCAAAATATATTAGTGTTTTGAAAAACTTATTTCTAAAAATAAATTTTTTATTACACACAAATTTAACAATGTTTATGTTTTGAAATCTTTCTAAAGTTTTTAGATTTTTCAAATTAATTTATGTTTCTTTTTATTTTTATTTTTTAAATGTAACGTTTTCTTAAAATTTTGAAATTTAATTTTTCGGAATATAAATATATTTTGAAAAATTCATACTTTTAATTTTTCGAAACAAATTTGTATTTTACAATTTTCCATTTTGTTGATTTTTTTTTTTTAAATAAGGAGATTTATATTAAAATGTAAAGACGAGAGTACAAAGTATGAGTTATAAGTTCACATCTTCGATTTATTCGAACTCGAAAACACCAGGTCCACTAGGATGTATGACATATGACCAAACATATATATGTATGAGTATGTATATGACCACATATCACACATAAAATTTATCATCTATCTAAATTAAAATACATGAAACAACATTCAATATATTATCATCCATCCTAGATACAAAAACAAAACAACATTAATCTTAGAAAGCGAACATAATTTACAGCGTACAATAATAAACAATCACTATGACTACGAAATACATTCGAAAATAGATTATATTGAAAATTTGAACAATATAGTTCTATATTTAGAGACGAAAATGTAGAATTGGTTTAATATGAAGTGGTTCTTTCCTCGACACAACAAGTCCAAAAATCTCACTCATATCTAAATCTTGTGTGCCTGAATTAGTTTCAGGTAGCTTCCAATCAAACCAATAAAGAAGATTAGCTAACACATATTCAACAAGAGTTATTCCAAAATTCATTCCAGGACACCCCCTTCTCCCAAAACCAAATGGTAAAAATTGAAAATGTTTGCCTTTAAAATCAATTGGACTGTGTTCAAATCTCTCTGGAATGAACTCTTCGGGATTTTCCCAATTTTTAGGGTCTCTTTGTATTGCCCACACATTTATATATACCATTGTTTTTTCAGGAATATCATACCCATTTAATTTCACACTAGACATTGTTTCTCGAGGAGCCATAAGAGGAGTAGGTGGACGTAACCTTAGAGATTCTTTTACTACACACTTCAAATATTGCATTTGATTTATGTCTTTTTCTTCAACTTTGGATTTATGACCTACAACTCTTCTTACCTCTTCTTGTGCTTTCTTCATTATGGATGGATGTCTCATGAGCTCTGAAATTGTCCATTCTAATGTTGTTGAAGTTGTGTCAGTTCCTCCCACAAACATGTCCTACAAAAGGTGGATGATTAGTGTTTCTTTATCAAAAATATTGTTAGACATTGTTTTATGAAACTAGTTAACTACTTTGTCCTTCTTTATAAGTTCCTTTTACACTTTTCAAATGTAGTTAGTGTATTTAATATGTACATTAAGTGTATGCATTGCTCAAAATTGCCCTTTTGTATATTTGAATGTACGTGGTTAATTTTGATTTTTTATTGGGTTAAAAAATCATTTTCTATTTTCTAAAACACTTATTAATATTAATTGAGAATACTTTTTTTTTTAAATTATAAATATAGATAATAATTTGAAATTAGACATATATTTAGAGCCAGTATATTTTGTTCTTAAATTAGACTTATAAATAGAGACACACATAATAAAATAGATTTGATAGACCCAAAACAGATATAAATAACTTTAGTGTCTCACTTTTATAACTTAAGAAATTAAAATGAAATAAATAAATTTAAGAAACTTACATTATTACCTAATAACTTTAAGGGTTAAATTTAGATTAAAAATACATAGGATAGCAAAATAAAATTAAAAAAATTATTTAAAGGAACAAAATCGCAATAATTTAATGAAAATTAAGTAAATGAGACATAAAGAAAGTGATAAAAGAGAATAAACCGTTAAAAGTGCTTTGATATCATTTTTGGAGAGCTCAAAATTAAGCATGCCATCCTCTTGAATTTGAAGGAGAATATCCACAAACTCTTTCTTCATGAATTGACCATTTTCCATATTCTTCATTTCCAAATGCTCTTCAATCAATTTATCAAACAAAACATCCAACGCTCGAAGAGTGTCCTTAAACTCCCCAATTTTTCCACTAAGAACATCAACCCAACCAAACAAAGGAAAATAATCTCCAATAACAAAAGCCGAAAGATATATCATAACCTTCCTTGCTAACTCTTTCACCCTACCATCACTACTTTCATCATATTTCCTTCCAAGAGCACATTTACAAATAACATTATTAGATGTTAACATAAGAATCTCACTTAGATTCACACATGCATCATTTAAGCTAGCTTCACTTAACTTCTTCACCAATTCTTCAACTTCTTCTTCTCTAATGAGTCCAAATGATTGCACATTTTTCATGCTCAAAAGTTCATTGACACATATTTTTCTCTTTTGTTTCCAAATGTCTCCATAAAGTCCAAAACCAACGTCCGTACATCCGTACATTAAGATTTTTGAAGCAATATTTTGGGGTCGGTTTGAAAAAGCTAGATCGTGAGTTTTCATGATTTCCATAGCTATATCTGATGATGAAATTACTAGAGTTGGATTTTGTATTTGTCCTAATTGTAACAACATCATGTTTCCATATTTGAGTGATAGATCTCGAAGAGAACGATGTGGAAGTGTGCCTAGTTGATGAAGATTACCGATTATAGGTAGTTTTGGTGGTGATGGAAGTTGATTTAGATTAGTTTTGGATTTGGGTTTTTTAATTGTAAGCTTGAACACAATCAACACACTTACAACAAAGAAAATAGATAAAAAGAAGGGAGAAGAAAAAACTCTTGTGATTTGTTCATCAGGCCAATTTTTGACAGCCATAGTTCTTTTCCTAACATATGATCTTCTAGTGAGAGTCACTCACCATTAATATAGCATATTTTTTCTAAATTAAATAAAATTTTAATTCCTATAAAATATTGTATTTCACTTTTAATATTAATAAGATTGTTATATTTTATTTTTAATTTCAATAAAAGTTTACGTTTTTTAATTTTAATCCTTATAGTATAGATTAAAAATAATAATATTTGTAGAGATTAAAAAATTAAAAGTAAAAATTAAAAATTAAAAGTGAAATGTAATAATTTTATAAATATTATAAATTTATTTTTATACATGTTATATGAAGAACCAAATATTAGTAACAAATATTGACCTTTGCACTTGTTATATATAATCCATTCAGTGTCTAATAAAATCACCGAGTTAGTATTTTTTTCGTGGATATTTATATACATAGCGGACTGGTATATGGGGATTATAAATTAAGTGACTTATTTTTGTTTGTAGCCATATACATACATATAAGATGTAAAATAAATTATCCTTAAGTCTTACTCTAACGGTAAATGCTACATTTTTGTCTCGGATTTAAATTCGGAATTTTATTGTTGTGCAAGTTAATATATATATATATATATAATTATAGATTTATTAGAATTATATTTATTAAAATTAATATAATAAAATAATAATTATTAGATAATAATAAAATTTAAATATATTTTTTATAAAGATAAAATAATTTTTAATATTAAAAAAATATTAAGTTTATTCAATATGTAATGTATATAAAATTTAAAAATTACAATAATATTATTAGTGGAGTGTGTTCAGGTGCGGATGCGGGCTGTATATCAACACCTCAAACCCGTCCATGCCCGAATTTTAATTTCGGGAAAACCTGCACCATCACCCAATCAAAGTGGATTTACTCTGCCCAAATCAAGATATGTTCGGGATGATAACCATGGGTGTGGGTTACATTGTTATCTCTTTTGTCTCTAATTGTGTCTCAAATTATGTTGTTTCGGATTGTGCTTCTCATCACGTTGTTTTTGATTTTGTCTCTGATCATGTTGTCTCTGTTTCACCCTTTGATCAATTTGTCTATGATTCTGCCTTTGATCATGTTGTCTCTGATTCTACATCTAATCACGTTGTTTCTAATTCTTCATTTGATCATGTTGTTTCTGATATTGTCTCTAATCATATTGTTTTTTATTATGTTTCTAATTTTGCCTTTGATCATGTTATCTATGAGTCTGCCTCTAATCATGTTTTCTCTGACTTTGCCTTTGATCATGTTATCTATGAGTCTGCCTCTAATCATGTTTATATAAATTTCTCATTTTGTTTTCATGCTATTAATCCATGCAATATTTCGTATTAAATTTCAAATAAGAGTTTTGCACTTACAATCACAATTTTATATAACCATCTAATAATCAAAATATACAATATCACAATATCTCATATTTATAAAAAAAATATATAGAGTACAAATAAAATGTATCTCATTTCCAAGACGGAAAAAAAAAATTAAATATACATTAACAAAATTACAAAGCCACAATGTAACAATATTCAATAGACATATATTAGTATCATCATTTTCTTCAATTAATTTCAAAATAAAATTCACACGATGTTTTTGAACTTATTCACTTTGATCCGGGTGAATTGATCTCGAGTCATCAAATATCTAGACGAAAAAAACACACAATCAATATCGGTTGAATCATAATTTTTTTATCCGATGAATATTAAAAAATACAATCAATAACAACTTATAATTTTTTATCATACAAATATAAAAAAATACAATCAATAACAACATGTAAAAAATTACGTACTTGTATACATGAAATAACTATGTTAAGATGTTCAACATATGTAACATGACATAATAGTCACACTCATAGATTTGTCATGTTTAACAAATCATCATGGCATATCTGTTTTGTATAACTATAACAAATATTATAATGATTTCTTATTTCTTCAAAATGTAACTGGTTCTCTTTAAAAATTAACAACAATAAAAGTTTTTTAGAAGTTTTTTTTAAAGTAAGTTGTAAAAATTTATCCATACGTATTCATCTCATTTGTTACAAATAACTACTAAGGTAAAATAAAAAATAGTTAGAAAAAAAAATGAATTTGACATATATTTTTTTTCTTGAAATAATATGATATTATCTAAATGTACGTATACTGATAATTTTATCAACGTCACAAAAATTATATATCAACAATATAATTATATTATTCAATAAATTGAACAAAAATGATGAAACGAAAAATTGGACGTCAACCAACATGGAGTTGGGCGATGATGTGAAGTGGACATCAACCAAATATGAGTTGGGCGATGGATGTGAAGTAGACGGCAACCAAACATAGAGTTGGGGATGGACGTGGAATGGAGTAAATGGAAGAATATAAAATGTTTATAATCCAACAGTTAATAAAGTGAAAGCTACTAGTTAATAAGATGGAACATAAAACACTAATATTCTTTACATTCTCTTTAAATCATATACATAGTATTAATATAACAGCAGTTACAAAATTTCCACCGCCTCATTTTTTAAGTCGATTCTCAATATAAACGTGTTAACCATATTTCACATATTTACAAAATTATCACCCAAATTGTTAACTTGTTTATATGGTAAACCGATTTAAATATACTTCCGCCTCATTTGTTTAAGTCTGGTGACAGATAAACGACTTAAATATTAAAAGGGCTCAATTTTAAACTAGTGAAACAATAACTAAAGGAAGAACAACAAAGACGCTGATTTGGTATCATGACCAGACAAGTTTTATCCATCAAGTCTCAATTATCTTGGTGACTCGCATTAAGATAATTGAAATATCACAGATTTTAAGTAAAGAAAGGGTGTCATTTGACACACTTTATGAGAAAAAAAATTGTTAGCATAAATTGCATATTGCTTTTTGATTCATATTCATTCCATGAATTATGTGCATCTAAGATCAATAATTTCATTCAGATTCATTTCATGATTTATGTGCATTTAAGTACAATAATTTTAGAATTGTCATCTCTTTTTATAAAATTCATTAAGATTATTGTTTTGTCCATTATTTTTTATATATTATAGTAGATAAAAGGGGCTAAAGTTGGAATCAGAATCATAAAATATAGTTTATTTATGTGTTGTGGTTAATAATTATAATTCTCGTAGATGAGAAGATAACTTATAAACTATATACTTTGTAGTTATAATTTATTTTGATGATTATATTTATGATATTTTAAATAATTGTTTTTGAAATAATATAATATATAAAATTTACTACCATATTCTACAAATTTAATTATTTTTGATGCAATCAAGTTTTTTTTATGACAATAATTCATTTAGCAATTATCATAATAAGAGAAAAAAAAATTATTATTTTCTAAAATGATGGTCTATTTTTTTTACGAAAAACTAAATTATTTTTAGCAAGATATCCGACAAAAGAAATTATCCCAACTAAAATGTCCTTCAAAGCGTTTTTTATTTTCTTATACACTCCTAAAAATGCTTATCAATTCTATGTATTTCTTAAATCTTATTTCTAAGTCGACTTACACTCCCAAAAAGATATTACAACTGACAGATTTATTAAAATATCTTTTTTATTACAATAATCAAAAACGCCAGATTGGTGACAATATCCCTTTTTTATAAGACACGATAACCATCTTTATTTTCATTGTTTTCATTCGAATTTATTGTTTTTTTTTTTACTATTTTGGTTCAATTATTTATTCTATAAAATTTTCAATTTTAGTGTCTCTTCTAAGTAAAAATTTAGGAAAATGTTTTTTTTTTCTTCTTCTTACATTAAAGATAAGAGGGAGAGTATTATACCGACATTTATTTGTCAGCTTCCGGCGGTCAGATTTTTCGTCTTTTCTATTGAAAAAATCTTGTAATTTGTTGCGTCATTTAATGCTCTCTTCATACATTTTTTTGCCTTTAACCCGTTTTTTCTAGTTGGATTATGAACTGAATTTGAATTTTGTGCAATAAGTGCAACCCCTTCTTTTGTCATTGTATGATACAATCAATTCGTAATATTATATATTAAAGTTAATGGTGGGCCCGGTAGTGAAATATTGGGTTGTAGCGTGACCACAGGGAGAACATGTCTGTTTATAATTATTGATATTGAGCCGTGTGGTAATGGTTAAATATCAAGCATCTTCCTACCCCATAAGTTTTGAGATATTTTAACATTAATTTATTGACTTATATAATTTAAATTGGCAAATCTCAAACCAATCATTGAGATTTATTGTCTCATCCATCGCGTGTTACTGTGTGATAATTTTATTCTAAAAAAATTCAATTTTGTTTCATATTTTGATGTGAAAAAAATTATTACACTGACTTTATAAATTAATTTTATATTATCAATTAATAATAATTATTGATATTTTCTCTTATCATATAATTATAATTTTCGTCGATTAATAAAGATAAAATAATTCATGTTTATAATTATTGATATTTTATTCTAATAATAAAATTAGAATGCTGAAAAATAAAAATAAAATAAATTATCTTTTTCAATTGTTATTTGTCCTTACTTTCATCTCAACTTTTTGTCTTGTTTAATGAGAACTTATCATACTAAAAGTATGTTTATTGCGTTAAATATAATAAAATTCATAATTATAATTTTAATCATAAAATTTATTTAAATTAATTAATATCCTATCAATCATAACAAATTTATTGTCATTATATAATTTGTGAAAAGAATAAAGTGCATCAATTAAAATAAAAATAGGGCACTAAATTTAGATTTCCAAATAACACTGATAAATTCTAATTTAATGTAATGTTGAAAGATATTTTTGGATTTATTTTTAGAAAAATTATATGTTATTATATAAATTTCTAATTTAATTTATTATTTATTATACAGAGAATATGAAAGATGAAAAAATAATACATAATATAATATATCAAATTTATTGTACATTTTTATATTTTTTTCATAAAAATAATATAGCAAATAGTATAAAATCAAGACTTTTTTTATAGGAATATCATCTTTTTAAATTTTTATTCTTCAATTACTCTACTTTAAAAAAATTTTCTCAGATTACTCTATTTTTTATTTTCAATAAAAAGTCTTTCCTTGAGGAAGAGACCTCTTGAAGAGGAAGTCTCTCCTTGAAAAGCGACCTCCAACTATCTTTTTCTACTTTTTTGTTTTTGAAAAATTATTTATTATTATAATTATTAAGTTAATTATTTAAAAAATAAAATACTAATATTAAATTAAAATAAAATATATTAATAAATTATAAATAAAATTTATAATTAAATTATTATTATTGTAATAAATAATTATTATAGTATAATTAAAAATTAGTATAATTAAAATAATTAAATTATTAATTTAATTATTAAAAAATAAAAATACTAATAATAAATTAAAAAATACATTAATAAATTATAAATAAATATTATATTTTTATTATTATTATTATTATTATAATAAATAATTATTATACTTATAATTAAAAATTATTATAATTAAAATGATTAAATAAAAATATATATAATTTATTAAATATATATAATTTATTAATGTATTTTTTTTATTATTAGTATTTTTATTTTTTAAATAATTTAATTAATAATTAATTATTTTAATTATACATATAATAATTATTTATGATAATAATAATTATTAAATTATAAATTTTATTTATAATTTATTAATGTATTTTATTTTAATTTAATATTAGTATTTTATTTTTTAAATAATTAAGTTAATAATTATAATAATAAATAATTTTAAAACAAAAATAAAAAATGGTAGTTGGAGGTCGCTTTCCTTCCTCAGTCGCTTCTAAAAAAATCTAAAATCAAAGCTTTTGTTATAAAAGGAAAGGATGTGGAGCAAGTGTTGCACAAAAATAGCAATTTTTTGTTTGCTGAGATATGACAATGGAGGAGAGCCACGCCTTGAAAAAAAGATAAGGAGGCCCCGCGATAGGAAAGAGACAAAGAGAACAATTGAGAAGAAAAAACAAATATTAATTAAAGTGTTTAGAGTTGAAGTCAAAATTATTTTCGTAACGTATTTTTGTTCTTCTCTTTAATTAGATGAACATCATTATTTTTGTTTGGATTTTTGTTATTATAATAAACAACTAAAGTCTCTTCTAGAGTTGTTTGTATATTTTGTAATTGGTATATTTTAGTATCTTAGTTATCTATTTTAATTTTATTTTTTTATTTTTTTATTGTTCAATTAAATTTTTTTATTGTTCTAATCACATGATTGAACACCATTGCATGCTCTTAATCAATTACATGTTAGCCATCATATTGCAATTAATCGTTGGATATATAAAATAATCAGACTATAAATTATACATTATTAAACGTTAATTATTTTTAATCTTTCAATCATTCAATTTTTTATGTATTATGCTTACTTTGAATTTAAATTTTTTCATGATCAAACAAAGAGTTATTTTAAAAGAAAATATTAATCACATATGATAAATCGGGTTAATAGTTTTAATAAATGAATTAATAATTGAATCGTAGGTAATGAATTCGAATAGAAATAAAATTGTTGATAATTAAAGTTACAGTTGAAACTGATATCTTAACTTTATCTCCATTCAACTTCAACATTACATTTTTATTTTTAAGTTTTTGTTATTTGCTATTTCGTTTCCATA
>JBBPBT010000347.1:4041881-4063808 GCA_037974875.1 Cicer bijugum
TTTAATAGATTTAATAACAAATTTTGGTTGTATTTATTATATTTTTTGGTAAAGTAATCATTTTTTACAAAAATAAAAATCTGAAAAACAATCTAAAAAGGTTTGAAATAAAAAATTATTTTTAAAATTCATTTGTTATAGATTATTGAAAAGTAATTTTGATATTCTATAATTTAGATATCTTTAAAAAAATTATTATGCGTTTTCTTTGGTGAAAAATATTTAGTTGAAAAAATGAAGAAAATTAATAATAAAATATCAATTGAAATTTTTAATTATTTTTAAAATAATTCAAGTATCATAAAGCTATAATTTACTTATAATAATTTTAATAAAAATAATTTTAAAATTGTAGTTCTCAAACATGATTATTGTAACAATAATCAATGGCTGAAGTGATACAAATAACTTGAGGATTGTTTAATGTGGGTGATCGTAAATAATGGTTTGTGTTGATGAAGGTAATTGGAGGTGGTGATTGTTGAAGTGGTGAAGATTTTTACTAAATAATTTCTTGTTAATTTTAAAACAAATATTATAAAATCTATTTATTTTGTTTTTAAATTTCATGTAAAAACTATTTCAAAATTAAATAACAAAATTAGCACAACTTAATTTTACGCAACCGATTTTGGTTTCCAATCTGTGTTTCAAAAATTAAAAAATTACGGCCACCCTAAACAAGCCCTTAATTTAATTTACAATTTGTTTCCAAAATTGACAACTTTAAAATTCTATCAAACTTTGAAAGTTTAAGAATCACTATTTTTGAAAATTAAAATTTCAATGACCATTCTAAATTGATTTTAATCATCAAAATCAAAAGTTCAATCACTAACTCTTGCATGTAGTATTTATTTATTACTCATTCGTTGAATTAGATTTAATTGGTGTCATATTTGAATCTACATTAGTACATTTTAACCTTTATATCGTCGATATTAGATCAGTTGTTATACATCTAATGTAATAAATAATGCGGTGGCAAATTTGTTATTACAATAAACTGTGTTAGATCTGTTCTAATTGAACTTTTCGAAGAGTTACATTAAAAAAATAAAACTACAAAAAAAAAATTTGTACTAAATTTATTATTATAGTAAATTTTATTAGATCTGTTCTAATTGAACTGATCTAACATACATATTAAAAATAAAAATTACACAAAAAAAAGCTATGCAAGAAAAAAAAAGACATTAACATATTTGTTATTATTACAAATTTTATTAGATCTTTTTTATTATACCGATCTAACAAGTCTTTTTAAAAAAAAAATTCATAAATTAACCAAAGAATAAGAAATCAAGCACGCGTTCCCTTTCATTTTGCCTCTTCATCCTTAGTTCTTCATCTTTTCTTCTGCAAACCCACAAATGAGTCACCCGCGAATCCAAACCCATTTTTCATCATTTTACCTTCGTTCTTCATCAAACCCAGCCACAAATTAAACATGTGCATCTTACCTCTGAAAACATTTTCATCCTTCCATATTTAACCTTCATACTTTAGTGAAA
Source organism: Cicer bijugum (assembly GCA_037974875.1). NCBI lineage: Eukaryota > Viridiplantae > Streptophyta > Magnoliopsida > Fabales > Fabaceae > Cicer > Cicer bijugum. Next base: position 4,043,396 of record JBBPBT010000347.1, read on the forward strand.
TCTGAATCGTGAATCGTGAAAACGTGAGTGAATCAACCTTCATCGCCGGCGACGAGTTGGTTCGATGCAACATTTTTCTACTTCAGCACCGACGACGAGTTTTCTTTGTCTTCCTCTTCCATCTATCAATGAGCATTTCCGTCGAGAAGTGTCAATTTCTTTCACTATCGAGAAGTATTTGTTGTTTTCTCCGGTAATTTTCTAACAACTCTTGTTTGTTATTCTACAATCTAAAATTATTTGATTGTTAATTATTCTTATTATTAATCTTTAATTGATGGAGAAATTTGAAGGAGAAATTTGAAGGAGAAATTTCTACATAAGTGATGGTGAAATTTTGAGAAGTGATGATGCCTAAAATACTATATAAGTGATGGAGAAATTTGAGTAGAAGTAGTTACCCCAATTTTCAACCATCTTTTAAAACTGCATGTTATGTGTTTGTGATATTGTCTCTGTTAATAATATGTTCTGCACATTCCCTGCATGTTATGCTAGTCTTATATCTTCACGCTTAGATTGCTTGCACCACTCTGCATGTGATGCTAGTGATTGTTGAGTGATTTCTGATTGGAAGTGGGCTTTATTTAGTGTGCTTATATACAATATTTATTGATTATTACAAACAAAGATGGAAAACACAAACATACTGAAAAGGAATTGTTATATTTGGATAGGAATTTATTTATGTTAAATGTGTCTAAAATGAGGAGAAAAATGAAGAACCAAGTCATTAAATGATTTCTTTGTGCAGTACATTGAGTTAATTATGTTGCATTACTGGAAACCTTGTTTGTGTTTAGTTGCTTAGGTCTAGTTTACTACCAATGTACCATCCAATTTCATTTGAAGCTTTCCTTTTATGTGTATGTTGTTAATTAATTTTGGTATTTAAGTCAAGTTACATAGGAATATTTTTTCCTCCTAAATTTCCCTATAACTCAGTTTGTACTTTTAAATTATGAAAACTGACTTCAAGAGGATTGTTTCACATGACATTTTGTGAATCATTTTGGGGCCAAAATAGTTGTTGAATATGATGACACTTATTTCATGTTCAACTGCATTTGGCTAAAATTGTGATTCTACTATTTTGTGGGCACAACCTTTGGATAACAAAATTTGTTTAGCTTGTTGATTAAGAGATGGATATTAGCCCATGTGGATCATGATGGTTTGTAGTATGATGATTTGTTGAGTGAAGTATAATAATGTATGATTGTAGATATTTGGCTTTGGTCCAATTTTATGGCATGTGCTACTCTTAGGTGATTGGATATGAGCTATATGTCCTAACTTCATCATATGCCAGCTTACTATGTTTTTTCTTCCATCATAGCTCTTTGTGTGTTTTATACAGATCAATTTGTTCATGTTTTGAGAATCACAACCAAAGTAATGTCACAAACTTGAATTCCCTCAACTTCAATCTCTCTACGTTTCTCCATTTATTAGGGAGTGACGACAGACTAATGATTAGGACCTTCGAGAGACCTGAACATCATATATGACATTACATTATTTAGAATGAGTCATATATTTTACATAAACGAGTAACCACTCACACTTAAATTTATACATCATTCTTTTTTAGTCTCTTAATTATTCTTGTTCATTTAACCCTTTTTCTTGTTCATTTAACCATCATTTAACCCTTATATACAAAAAAAAAATCTTAAAAATAGTGTTATTTTTAATTTTCAAATAACTTTTTTTTTAATTGTACTCTTCATTTATTATCATCGATATTACTCTCAAATAACTATATGTGTTGATTTGGTGTAAGCGTTTTTTTTTTTTGTTTGAACTCTGAATTGTTCTTGTAATTTTTATGTTTAGTATACTTTGGGCCTTGAATAAATTTTTATTAATATAATTATTTATTTATTTAAAAAAAATTATTAGTAAACATAAAGTGTTGTGTACTTAGCGGAACTAAATACTAATGAAATGAAAGAACATAATTGTCTATTAGGCATATACATGTGTATAATTAATTTAGTACCTATGAGATTTTATATGGACCATTGTTTTAATTCATTTGTGTATCTAGACATTAGGAACAAGATGATGACCAGGAATGAGATTTCCATGAAATGTAAGAGAGATGTGATCTAACATATTTGTGTGTTTAATTGATCAACATCCTCTAAGTTTTAACTATAGCCTTACATCAAGTCATGTGAAGACATGCTTTTTCTTTTGCACTTTAGTTATGTGTTTGTGATAGTGTCTCTCTTAATAATAAGTCTAATGCTATAATTTTAAAGAGTATTATGACAGCTGCTTAAAACTTTGTCACCGAGTAACTCCTAGGTCGGTCTAACATTATTTTTTTACTAGCCATCTTTGATTCGATTTTTTAGTGTAAGAGTTATTTTATAAAGGTAATTTAAGCCTTTCAAATTTAATAAAAAATTATCAATATATACAAGAATAATTATGTAATTTTATCATTGTATATTTTTTCAGAAGTAGTTATGAATCGCAGTTGGATGAATGTTAATCGATTGAGTGAAGAGTATGAACGGGAGTTGAGGAGTTTTTACAATTTGTTTTTAAAAAACTTCCTGAAAATAAAGGAAGGTTTTATTTAAGGGGTGAAAATTATGAAGAAAAAAAAATTAAAAAATTAATTATTTAAATCTATTGACTCAATAAAATAAACAATTTTGAATATTGATTCAAGGTTTAATTACACTAGTGCTATATGGATATTGAATATGTATCATAATTTTAAATATTTATAGATATTAACATATATCCATGCACATTATATTTTAAATAAAAAATTATTTTATGGCTTTACAATAATGTATATTTTTTACTTCTCTTTTGTTAATAAAAAAAGTAGTAATACATAAAAATAGTAAAACATCAGTACATAATAAAAATATATCTTAAAATTTAATTATAAAACTATTAATACATTAATCCATACCAATATGTAGTTATTAATTTACTACCAAGTATCAAGAATGGATATTTGATATCATTATATCTACCTCTATATTCATTAAATATATACATGGTCCTCAAATATTCCTTAATTTTTTTTTGTTTACATCTATTAAACTATCACACTATATCTTTCGTATATATTATTTAGAGTTGTCAAAAAATCTCGAACTTTAATCCTTTTTAAATTATTTATATAAAATTTAATATTATTTATATGTTATTAAAATTTATAAAAATTAAAAATGTTTAATAAAAATGTATAAAATATTAATTTTGGTGCATATGAAATAATTTTTAAACTGTGTAAAACTTATATACATCAACTATACAATATAAACATTAAATTCAAATTAAAAAAATATATAAAAATAAAAATAAATAAATAGAATTAAAAGATGTTATAATTGAGAAGATCTAGACTCAAAGAAACTTACAAATTTTTTTTTTTGAAAGATACAAAATTTTAAATAATGTTTATTTCAAATTACACCGATAGTTATTGGTCGTTTTATGTTTGTAATAATAATTTTATAATTTAAAAATTAGTTTTACATAATTATATCTAAACAAATTATTTGTTTTATAGTTGTAAACCACAACAAGAATTAAAGGATTTTGTGCCCTCACAAAGGGGGAAAAACAGCCACAAAGGTGGCTTTTGTGAGGGCTTTTGGCACCCACAAATAAGCTGGTCACAAAATTTTGTGAGGGCTTTTGCAGCCATAAAAGACAGGCTGACTGGATTTTGTGAGGGCATAGGCCGCCACAAAAGATAGGCTGGCTGGATTTTGTGAGGGCTTTTGGCCGCTACAAATCATGCTGACTGGATTTTGTGAGGGCTTTTGGCCGCCACAAAATCTTGCTGACTGGACATTTGTGAGGGCTTTTGGCCGCCACAAATACCAACGTAAAATATAAATTAATTTTTATTTTATTTCAGTAATTATAATTAATATAATTAATATATTTGTATTGAATATAATTAATATAATTAATATTATATATAATAAATTAATATAATTATAATTATAATTAATATAATTAATATATTTATAAATTAATATTAAAATTTAAATTATAATTAAATTAAATTTGAAAGACTAATAATTAAATTATTTAAATAATAAAATATTAATTATAAAATATTTAAATTAATTAAAATATATTTAAATTATTAATAATAAAATATTTAAATATTTAAATTAATAATTATAATTAAACATTAATTTAAATTAATGTAAATTATAAATAAATTATAATTTAAATTAAAATTAAATTAAATTTTAAATAATATTAAATATTAAATATTAAATATTAAAAAATAAATATTAAAAACTTGCATTCAACTAAGTTTGCATCATTCATACCAAATTCATTGTCATAATACAACATGCAGCCTTTAACACAACAATCAATCCTCTTGACACCTAATCCTAACTTTGACACTAACCGTTTCGCATCGTAATAACTTTGTGGCAAACCATCTCTCACAGGTGTTGCGTCTAGCATCATTTTAGTCATCAAATCCAAAGCTAAATCAGGAACATGAAATTGAGACTTTAGACCTAACAGTCTAATACACATTGATAACTTTGAGTTTGAAGAACCTTCAAACAATGGTTTATTTGTCTCTTTCAAAAGACCATAAAATCTCTGAGCTTCTTCATTGGGAAGTCCATCGGTATCATCATATTGATCTTCATTGAATGACAAATTAACCCCAACAGCATCCGAGATCATATCATTCATCGCCTCAAAGTGTTGATGGTTATAATAATCTATACCTAACATGTTAGTACTACTTGAAGGACCTATATTATAATTCTCCAAATATGTACTAGTATTAGGCGCGACCGGAGACTCTTCGCCATGATTAGTCCAAATCCAGTAGTTAGGCATAAATCCGTCTGCATACAAATGCACTCTTATTTCATCTTCACTTTTAAACCGTCTACATCGACATAAACAACATGGACATCTCATTCCCCCTTCATCTTGGACAATTTTTTGCACTCTCGCAAAATTGAGAAACTCTTCGACCTTGTTAGCATAACGTTGTTTAAGACCCTTTCTTCCGGGAAAATTCCTATCGTACATCCAACTACGGTCTAAATCCATAGTTGCTATATATATATATATATATCGATATTTTATATATTAATTGCTTTATTTTTCAAAAGCATTAATATAAATTTTGACGTATTTATATGTCAATTAGGGGAGCATGCATTTGCACACAATATAATATATTATTATCAATACAATAATAAAATATATACCAAATACAATAATAAAATATATATCAATACTATCAAAATATATCAATACTAACAAAAAAATAATAATTAAATAAACATTATATATATATATATATTAATTTGATAAATTTTAATAATGTTTTTTAAAAATCAATCACTTTGATATATATGTCAATTAATTAGGGGATTATATATTAATTAATTTTCAAACAATATAATAAATTATTAATCAAGACTATATCATTATACAAACCTATATAAAATTTTAAATGATGTTTTTTTAAAAATCAACACTACTAATCAAGACTTATTTAAAACAAAAAATAATAATATCATCAATTTTAATAATATTTTTTTAAATAACAATTATATTAAAACCAATATATTTAAACCGTGTGGTTTGAAACTTTAATTTATCATATATTAATATGTAAACAACATCATTACTATTTTTTTAAAAATAAATATATAAAACTAATCTAAATATATATATATTACTAATCTATATTTTAAAAATAACATATATATATATAAATATATATATACTAATCTAAATTTAAAATATATAAAATACTAACTTGAATGCCGAGTAGCGTCTGACTTCAAGCTTCCACTCACGTACGATGCTTGCAAGTCTTCGAAATAATTAACAAGCACTATAAAAATAAAAATCAATAACATTAATTAGTTATATCATATTAAAAAATAAAATTATAAATTAATTACATATATAATATAAATTACATATATAATATAAATTAATTACATACATAATATAAAATTAAACTTACAAAATTTATATGATGAGTAATTTGTAGAGAGAAGGAGGAGAGAATAGTAAGGTATAAGGTTTAGAGAGAAGTTGTATTGTGAAAATGAAGTGGGAAGATGAGAGAGTATATATAGTATTTGCATTGGGAATTTGTGGCGGCCTTGCCCGTCACAAAAGCCAACGGCTCATTCCTTTTGTGGCAGCCTTGCCTGTCAGAATCTCCAACGGATACAAAGGAATTTGTGGCGGCCTTTGCCGCCAGTAATTCCAACGTCTCTTTCCAGTTGTGACGGCCTGAGCGGCCAGAAAATCCAGCTGGATTTGGGCGCCTTTTGTGGCGGCCTTTGCAGCCAGTAATGCCACGTCCCCATTCCTTTGTGGCGGCATAGGCCGCCACAAATTCCCTGGTCACATCAGCAAATTTGTGACGGATCTGACCCTCAGAAAATTTATTTTTGTGGCTGTAAAAGCCCTCACAAAATCCCTAAATAATTAATTGGATTTTGTGGCTGTCTAAGCCCTCACAAAATCACAATGTTGTGATTTTGTGAGGGCTTAGGCAGCCACAAAATCCAGTTAAATATTTAAAAATTTGTGAGGGCTTTTTCAGCCACAAAAGATGACCAATTTTAATTTTAACCTTTGTGAGGGCTTTTTCGGTCACAAATTTGTGAGGGTTTTATTCGACCACAAAATGGAGAAATTCTTGTAGTGAACAAAGAGAAAATAGATTCAATTTTCTTTTTATAAAAAATATCTAAAATTTAATCTCTAAATTCTTTTAAACAAAATTAGTTGTATTTTAGTTAATAACAAACTCGTCCATAATTTTGAAAGTTATTTTTGCCTTTTGTTTTCTAGTACAATATTTCTTGCTCTGAAATGTAAGGCTTAAACTCTAAAATTTAAGCTTAATTTTCAATTAGGTTGTAGACCAACTTGATTTTATTCGTTGTCACTTGTCGGTCAAATATATCATCTTAATTGTATTATGCGATCTAGCGAGGTTTTTAGTTGACGATTTTCTCTCAAGTTTCTCACTCCCTATTTTATATCATCAAAACTAAATGAATTAACGTTTAACAATATTTCTATTATGAAAGTATGTGCTTTTTGTTTTATAATAAACTACACATCTATAAAAAATTGTCCTAAAAAACAGGTCACTTTAAATTTCTAATGTAATTTTGATTATTATTTTTATAACTATATCACTTAATTAATATTATATGTATCACATTTAAATTATTATTTCTCATTATGTATTTACGATAACAGAAATACACTAATAATTGATAAAAATAATTGATAATAATTACCAATATATTAATGCTGTGTATTACATGATCGCATACAATAATTATTGTGGGACAAATTAACTATTTAATTATCATGTGAACACATATAACTTTTATGATAGGGTTTGTGGTAAATAATTAGAATTTAATTTGTATATATTATTGATGATTCTTTTTTACACATAAATTTAATTAGAGTTCCTTGTATACAAATTTGTGGAGATATTTTAAGATTTAATATAACAAAGTGGTATGATGATTATATAACTTCACGTAATTTATGTGTGAAATAATTTTATATGATAAATATTTATGTAAAATCATTCTACATTGTTATCTAATAATTATTCACATTACTACCATGTATATGTTGAAACAAGTTGTATAATTGAGAGGAATTGGAATTGAGAAAAAATGATAACAAAATAGATAAAATAGAAAAGTTAAGATTGATCTTCTGCTTCTGAAGATTGATCTTTACAATCTGCAGATTGATCTTTTCAGTCTAAAGATTAATCTAGTTCTACATTACATTCATTCTTTTATAGAAGCAGTTTTCTAGTGAATGAATTTCAATAAACTTAACCACGTTCTAACTATATTCTAACTAACTTCTAACCATACTCAAACAACCTAATTACTAATCAATTTGAATTATCTCCAACATGCTCCCTAATTCAAAGTGTGATTCAATTGACATTAATACAAGATTATTCATGATCTATATGAACTTCACCCCTTCAAGCTTTTAGTTAGGATGTCTTCCTTTTGATCACTCATACTGCAGTGCTATAGTCTCATCCTTCCTTTGGTCATTTGATCTCTTAAGAAGTGAAAATTTGTTTCTAAATGATTGCTCTTTCTATGAACACTTGAATGTCTTGCACATTTTTTTAGTAAAATGTCCTTCTTCACCACACCGATAACACATTTTCACGCACTTTGCAGTTCTATTCAAATAGTCCTTGATCTTCTTAGACTTCATCTTTATCTCAGTTCTTTGTTCAACAATCTCTCACAAGTTGCATTTTTCACCGAAATCATGCATTCTTCAGTCACGACACTCATGGTTAAAAACACATCAGCCTTTTTCCCTTTGCCGCCTTGACCAATTGCAGTCTTCAATGCTTCAGATTTTATCCGTGTTGTCACCTTGATGTCATTTTCCAACAATATGTCCAGCTACTGCAAATTAGTCTTGTTGCAAGCCAAACATTCAACAACTCTTGCCTTATTGCCATGAGCTTCAACATGAGTCCTAGTTGCATCTATTAGCTTTCTTTGGACCTCACTCTTACCATCATCACAATCATCATCTAGCACAATCACTTCATTCTTTCTACAAATAGAAATTGCAGGGATCCTTCTTCTGTTGTTTGGTACAATAGCAGGAGTGACTAGAACATTAGCATGTTTGCTCCATTGCTCAACATCGCCTACAACAACTCTTGCTCTTACTTTGGGATTGATTGTTTTCCATTTATTTGTAGTTCTACAAGCTGTGTGAGGTTGAATAGTTGGGGTACTAACATCACCTTCCATTGGATTCAACATCTCATCCAATCATTCAACCTCCATCATTCTTAAAGATCTATTTGACAATGCTGTTTTGAAGGTTTCTGTTTCTGGACAATGGTGCCTTCAATACAAACCTGTTTGCACTATCAAACATTTTTATTTTACCATGCTTCATCTTCATTGAATATCCCTTTTCAAGTAGTTGTCTAAGACTTAACAGATTGTTCTTCATTCTTGGCACATACAACACATTACATATGAAATATTGCTTGTCACCTTTCCTTTGAATCAACACATTTCCTACTCCTTTTGTAGTTACTTTGCTGTTATCTACAAATATAATCTCTCTTTTTACCTTATCATCAATGCTTACAAATCAATCTCTATGGCCAGTCATGTGATTCGAGCAACCAGTATCAAGAAACCAAAACTGATACGAAGAACGTTCTTCACCTTTTCCAGAACGATCTTCGTTTTTAACACCTTTTCTGGAACGATTTTTGTTTGTTATTGCCATCAATAACACATCATCTGAATCTGAATCCTCAACTATCATTTGAGCGTGATCATCCTCTCTTTGGACTTTCTTGGATTTGCACTCATTTGCAAAATGCCCCCATTTTTGACAATTGTAACATTGGATTTCTTTCTTGTTAAATTTCTTCTTGCCATTCAAATTCTTGTAGTTGTTGTTACTTTTATTATGATATCTTGAACTTCCAGACCCTTCATCGGTATCATCTGTCTCTTCATCATAATCATACTTCTTGTACCACTTGAAGTTACCTTTGCCTTTCTTGTGCTTCACATCACCTTGGTTGGTTTTCTTGCTAACTTGAGCCTGCAGGGCCTGCACTTGTGATATTGAGGTTGCTGCACACCTTTCTCTTAATCTCAGTTCATGAGCTTCAATAGAGCCTTGCAAATCCTTCATCTTCATCTTATCAAGATCCTTTGATTCTTCAATTGCCACCACTATGTGATCGTACATTTGTGTTAATATTCTAAAAATCTTTTCAATAACTGCCACTTCAGTTAATGATTGACCATTTGTTCTCATCTGATTAACAACAACATGCACACGATTGATGTAATTTGCCACAACTTCATCTTCTTCCATATGCAACAATTCATATTGCCTTCTTAGGATTTGGAGCTTCACTTTCTTGGTTTTTTCATCACCTGTGTAAGACTTCACCAATATATCTCATGCCTCTTTTGATGTAGATACCTTTGAGATTCTTTCAAAATTGTTTGAATCCACACTTTGCTGGATGTAAAACAATGCCTTGCAATCCCTTTTCTTGCAATCTTTGAAAATTATTTGTTGTCTTTCTGTTGGATTCGCACCAAGTTGTTCATAGTCATCTTGAACAATCTCAAACACTTCTCCATTCATTTCTTTTTTTTTTTCTTTCACTCACACTTTGTTTCCCAATTTTGGTTCCCCCTCACACTTTCACTCGTGTTTCCCAAAGTCTAGAACTCAAGCTCTTGATGCCATTTGTTGGAACAAGTTGCATAATTGAGACGAATTGGAATTGAAAAGAAAATATAAGAAAATAGAGAAAACAGAAAAGTTAAGATTTATCTTTTGCTTCTGAAGATTGATTTTTACAATCTGCAGATTGATCTTTTCAGTCTAAAGATTGATCCAGTTCTGCATTACATTCATCCTTTTATAGAAGCAGTTTTATAGTGAATGAGTTTCAACAAACTTAACCACCTTCTAACTATATTCCAACTAACTTCTAACCATACCTAATTACTAATCAATTTGAATTATCTCCAACAATATACACATTATAAAACATAAATACTTGATTTTAATTAATTGTTTGTATAAAATGAGTTTATACCAACTATATATATACTACACTTTCTATGTAAATAATGTAAAACACGATAGTTTTGTTTTTTTCGATGTATTCTATCAAATTAAAAAAAATACAGATTCTCTTAATATAAAAAAAGCTCTGACCTTTCGAGGTAGTAGAAGGAAAGAAACATTGTTTTACCAGACTTAATCCATCTGTCACATATATTTTTGTTTTTAAAACAATGATGACGATGCAATCCAAATGCAACAAAACAAATAGGTCGATTATATGTTCTCAATTATCGTAACAAATCCATTAAATACCGTAAAAAATCCATTAAAACAATAACAAAAAAGTAAATCATGAAGGCAATGCATGATATTTTAATGTTTATAAATGCATGGTTAGGTTTTTACTTTTCAACAACAAAAAATCAAAAAAATATATACTAAAATTTGACATTAAAAGTAAAAAAATTAAAAATTGAAAAAATAGGACATAAATTTATGTGAACATTAAATATTTTTACACTGTCCTAAATTTTTACATTTACATCTGAGTAAATATTTGACGGTTATTTTAAGTTATATTTACAAAATAAATTCATATAAACATTAACTTCATAAAATTTTATAACCCATTCTGCCAACTTTGACTTTCTCGAGACATGCAACACCGAATGCGATTGTTATAGTTGTTTAATCCAACTTTGTCATATTTATATAATCTATTAATTTTAAAAATAAAAATTTTCTTAATATATTTTACTCGATGTTTAATCATGTCTTTTTACTCAGTGTCATAAATTTGTACTTTTTTAAAACAATGACTACAAAACAAGCATACATGTCGGTTCATATATATATATATATATATATAAAACCACGACGTCTATTCATTGTTAGGTTTTATATTTATGCATTGTGGAAATAAAAACTATTAATAAAGGAGAAGATTGACTCTCGATAACATAACACTCCTAATTGGTGAGAGTCCTAAATTCTTTCTATTTTGAATAATATAATAAAATTCGGGTGATTTTGAGTTTTTATATTTTTAATTTCTACAAAATTATAATATTTTAAGTTTAGTTTTTAATCTTTCTTATTTGTTTTTAGTCTTTATTATGAGTTTAAATGAACTAAAAGTATAATTATTTTTAAATATATTTTTTTTAAAAAACGAACTAAAAGAGAATAAAAAAATATTTATAAACTAAAAAGTTGAGATTTTTTTTATAGGAACTAAAATAAAATTTTGAAACTTTATAGAGACTAAATTTTTTTAAAAAAAAAAAATATTAAAATTGTATTTTTGAAAATGGATCCGATTTAATGTTAGAGCTGGACGAAGAACACACGCGTTTCTAGTTGTCCTCTCTACTCTGTAAATTGTATAACTTTGTTGCTAAAGTGGATGCATAGTTTTATATAAAAAAATAATGAATGCTCTCACTCCTTTTAACCCCATCAGACAAATCATGATATTTGTTTTTCTAATAACAATCGAACACATTTTCTTAAGAAGGGGAAAGCATGGACGGATTCATTTGAGAATTGAGAAAGCCATTGCCACATGAAATTTTTAATGAGAGGTTTAGTATTAAATCTTTATTTTAATTCAAAGACTGTTGTTTATTGTTTTTGTTGGAAATGATGGAATATAAATGACATTGATGATGACTTTTAAGATGATTGTGAATTGAAAAATGAGAAGTCCCACATAAGAGGGAACACACTCATTTAAAGCCTTTATAAGGTGTAAGTTTCACACCTTATAAAGTGTAAGCCTCCAATTTTGTGAAGGAGGGAGAACGCAAGCAAATGGACCACCACACGCGCGACCTAGTCTGCGACTCAAATTTCAAAAACAACAGTTTTCATCCATAAAATTCCTTTCACTTGAAACATTTTTCATATATATACTATTTTGTGTCAAATTGATTTTAAATATTCTACACCGCCCCACGAGAAAACAGATCCCTTATCTACTTTTTACTTTATTGTTCGTCTTAAGATTCACGATATCTTAGTTAATGCGCAACGCTGTCGTTTTTTAAGCTTTTAATCATATATTTAAATCATAAAACTGCACCATTGACTTTTAAGTTTTGATATCAAACCTAACTTATTATCATGTGTTCTGTCATTAAATAAAATAAAACAGAAAAAGATAAACTAATAAAAAATAAAATAATTAATTTGTTATTTGATACGAATAAAAAGTAAGATAAAAGAAAGAGTATATGTTTTAAATGATATAAATATTTTTAATAAAAATTGAGATTTAATAAATAAAATAATTATTTTATATTAATTGATAATGTTTTTTTCAATTTAAAGAGTAAAAAAATATTTAATACAAAATATACTACGATCCTCTATTTAAGAAAATCTTTTCTTTTTTTCTTTTCTTAATTTTTTTCCTTTTCTTTTTTTCTTTCAAACATATGGGTAGTTTTAATACTAATAGTAATTAAATTTTACAAAATCAATATGAAAGATGAGACAAGTGACTCTTTAAATGCTTATAAATGTCTTAAAGACATATGTTAATGAACTAAATATATAAATATTGTCTTGAAAAGAGATGTGTTTAATTTTTGAAAATATTAAAAATGATATTGGAGGTTAGGAGTATACAAAATACCAATAATTAATTTAGAGTTCAATTTATTCTTATAAAAAAATTATGAGTTTAATTATTATTTTTTACAAAATTAATAATTAATTATTATTTTTTACAAAATTAATAATTAATTATTAATATTCCACTACTGCGTTTACAAATATTTATTAAATACTTACATTTACTTTTAATTTGCACATGTTTTTTATTTTATCGGTGGAATAAAGTCGCTAGCTTTATTAGAGGAATACTTTGTTTTTTCCTAATAGATATGAGCTGCATTTCCTCCATTTAAGTAATTTTTTGTTACGTGGTATTCACTTTTTTTCGTTTAGTACTAAGATTTTATGTCTTTATGTTTTTCTAGTAAAACTTTAGTATATTTAAAGCATTTGTTAATTAAACTCTTTTTTAATTTGTATTTGTTTTTCTTCCCCGTATATTACCTACACCACAAGATGATTGCTTGCAAAAAAAAAAAAATGCATCTTTTGATTTATTTACCTTTTTTTATGTTTGATTTATTTTATTAAAAAAATGCGCGCGTGTCCCAATATAATCTCATAAACAAATGAATACATTTTCACGTGACCTGGTACCATAGTCCATGATTATATAGTGTAGTGCCTCTACTACAATTTGGATATTGGAACCAAAAACTAACAACACGATGCTACTCATAATCTCTTTCTTGTTTCTTATCATTTTTCTTATAATAAAATGGTATTCCAATTCTAGAAAAATAAAAAATTCACTTCCTTCTCCTCCAAAACTCCCTATAATAGGAAACCTCCATCAACTTGGCTTATTCCCTCACCGCACTCTTCAATCTCTATCAAAGAAATATGGCCCTTTGATGAAACTCCATCTTGGAAGTGTCCCAGTTATCGTTATCTCATCACCCGAATCAGCACGTGAGATAATGAAAACTCATGACCTTGTCTTTGCAAACAGACCACAATCTAAATTTTACGAAATACTTTTATATGATTGCAAAGATGTTTCAGCAGCTCCATATGGAGAATATTGGAGACAAATAAGAAGCATCTCTGTTTTACATCTTCTTAGCGGTAAAAGAGTTCAATCTCTTCGTGGTGTTAGAGAGGAAGAAGTTTGTTTAATGATAGAGAAAATAAAACAATCTTGTTCCTCTTCTTTACCAATGAATATAAGTGAATTACTTTCTACAACTATCAATGATATAGTTTGTAGAGTTGCTTTGGGAAGAAAATATAGCGGTGAAAGTGGAAAAGGATTTAAAAAGTTGTTGATGGATTTTACGGAGTTACTTGGTACTTTTGTTGTTGGGGAATATGTTCCTTGGCTTGATTGGTTGACTCATGTTAGTGGATTGTATGCAAGAGCTAAAAAAGTGGCTAAAGAGTTTGACGAACTTTTGGAGGATGTAGTTGAAGATCATATTAATCGTAATAAAGGAGATAGAGATGAATGTGTTTGTTTAGATAGTGAAGATCATGGTGACTTTGTTGATGTTTTGCTTTCGATCCAAAGGACAGAATCACTTGGCTTTCCCGTTGATAGAACAGTGATAAAGGCTCTATTATTGGTAACTGCATAACTAAAATATTTATTATTCTCTATTTTTTTCCATTCAGTTTGTCAAAAAGGTGCTGGAGTAGTCTTACACGAAATATTAGCGAGAATCGTAGAGCAAATATTTATTAAAATATTATAATTAAAATTTATAAAAATTATGTAGTTTTTTTTATGAGTTTCACAACTTATACATAGTTAATAAATTAAAAAAATTAAAACTTTATAATTTTTATATATTTTTACATGTCACATAAATTTTTAAAATTTTAAACAATTCAATTAAATAAAATATATCGACTTATAATTTTTATCTTTGTTGTAAACTTTCTTCTTGATAAATGCATATATTTTTTTATATTTAAACATCGTATAACTAATATTATAAAAATACATAAATTAATTAAAATAATTTATAATTAATTAACAAATAATATCATACTATATGGTATATTAACTGTCAATATATAAAAATTTATTAATAGTTGAGTTGCTAAATATAAAGTACTAGAATTTGTGTGTTTGAACTTAGTTAATTTATCCTTTAATATTAAATTATATATATATATATATAATTTATTATATTACTTTTATTATATTTTGTCCGAATAAATTCTAATAAATATTTACTTCATTCATTTTATTTCTTATATAATTTATAATATATTTAACGATTTAGGTTGTGATTTAAAGAGACATAGTTTATCAAAACCAAGAAGATATTGTAATAATCTATCTTATCATAAATAAAATTTAAAAAACATAAGGGATATCGGGGCTGATTCCCGAAAAGATCTGCCACATGTGAGTCTTAGCCGATTTTTTTTCAATATCTATAATAGTGTTGTGGTGCTTAATGGATATGCCAAAAAAAAAAACAATATTTTACACAATTATCTAAATTATTATGTTAAATATTTTAGAAAATAATATAATAAATTAGTTTTATGTGCTCACAGAAATATGACATACCATAATTTACACACACAAAAATTGTTTTAATTAGTTTAAAAGTATGTATTACTTAATTAATTATTATTTTTTCTATTTTTTTCTATTTATATATGTGTATAAATACATGTGACCACACAAAATTATTTTATTTTTATATGAAAAATACTAACATCACATTTTTTGATATATTCTATTTAATTATCAAATTATATACAACCCACGATATTTAGCGAGATCAATGTAAAATTTAGGATATATTTTGTCACTATCCTGTTTTTTGAAAAAAAAATACACAAATACCCCTATTTCAAATTAATCTACCAAAATACTATTTTTTTTTCAATGTTATAAGTCACCATTTGGAATGACGACTTAATGGCGACTTCCTTAAGAAAGATCAACTTCTAAATGGCGATTTCCTACTAAAAATTAAAAAAAAATTTGAATTGTTTTTTTTTAAAAAAAACAAGTAGAGAAGAAGATATTTTAATAGATTAATTTAAAATGAGGATATTTATATATTTTTTTTTTTCAAAATCAGGATATTAAGAAAAAAAAATCATAAAATTTAATCGATAAAAAAATATGTGTTAGAAATGTATTCCTAACACTTCTCTTTTATATTGATCTCTTGTCCTATATTGTGTCTTATTGGTTAGGTATTCTAGTCTAGTATAATAATGGAACATTTATTGGTTTCATATAGAAGAGGAATCACATCGGATTAATTAAAATGATATTTGAGACACCACTAGACATTTTTTTTTATTCTTCATACTCTGTAAATGATTGATGTTATTAGGTAGTTCATTTTAAAAAAAAAAAAATTGGATAGTATCAATTATTAATAATTAAATAAATAATTAATATTATATGCAAAAAATGTAGATAATTATATATAATATTAATAGTTAATTTATTCATTTTGCCAAACTTCTCAATTTAGACTATTAAATTTAATAAGGGTGTATGTAATGTCTTCCAAAATAATTGTTTATTAATGCATATGTAGAACTCAAGATAGTAATTTTACATTTAAATGTTGCAAATAAAAAATCTCAATCATTTAGATCTAACTAAATGTGGACCGTTGATTTTTTTTTTTTTTGGTATCCCCCAGGACATGTTTTCTGCAGGTACAGACACTATATCCACATTGTTAGAGTGGGCAATGACAGAGCTCTTAAGACATCCAAATATGATGAAGAAATTGCAAGAAGAAGGAAGAAGTGTGGCTGGTGATAGAACACACATAACTGAAGATGATTTAAGAAACATGAAATACTTAAAAGCTGTGATTAAAGAAACACTTCGACTACATCCTCCAATCCCATTACTAGTCCCTCGAGAAAGCAGAAAAGATGTAAAACTAAAAGGTTACGACATTGAAAGAGGAACTAGAGTAATTATCAATGCTTGGGCAATTGCAAGAGATCCTGCATATTGGGATCAACCTGAAGAGTTCAAGCCTGAGAGATTCTTGAATAGTTCAATTGATATTAAAGGGAATGATTTTGAATTGATTCCATTTGGAGCTGGGAGAAGGGGTTGTCCTGGGATAGTGTATGCTATGGTTGCTAATGAACTTGTGTTAGCAAACTTTCTTCATCAATTTAACTGGACATTACCTGATGGTGTTCTAGGGTTGGAGGCCATAGACATGTCTGAAACAGTAGGCTTAACTATGCACAGAAAAACTCCACTTCTCGCTGTTGTGGTCCCTAATAATAACAACTAAATGTAATACGCCTCCCTTTCAAGTTATTACATCTCAGTAATATTATTTATTACAACAATGATTCATGTTTACTACATAATATTTATAAATAATAATAAGATCAAATTATTATACTACATAAATAAGTAAGTGGACTCAATTAGTTAATGATAAATTTGGGAGAACTCGAGTTTTAATCATATTTAAATATGTTATTGGTAAAAAAATTAGTTGATTCCTCCTCATAAAAAATAATTAAAATCACAACTTCACAAGAAAATGTAAGGTTTCTAAGGAAGAAAAAACAAGCCCTTAATAAATCTCTGCGCGACTCACCAAAATTTTCATCCCCGTCGACCCATTCAATATAAGATATTTTTTTCAACAAGCGAAATTTATTGAAGCACTACATAATACAAATATAAGCTATACTTCAAGCAGAATGAAAGTACAAACATGAAAAAGTCAATCAAATACATTGATTTATAGTACTTTCCTTGATACATTATAATATTTTTTTCTAGTTCTAATATATTATTTAAAATAAAAATATTGATCATTGAATGAGTTTTACCAACAAATTCCAGCGCCAATTAATTGCACCGGACTAGTTTGTACTTGTAACTTTTTGTGGCCAAGTACATCACATCACATGTGATAGTAGGAACATAATTTATACAAGGCCAATTCATGAAGAAGAATTAATAAAGCCAAACTCAACCATATAATATAGCTCAAAATTATTTGGGCCATAGTTAATTAACCTCTATTACTCTATATATTGCAATGGCTTTAGTAGGCAAGCTTTCTTACAAGAGGTTGAAAACCGAGGAAGAATTGGACCAAAAAATACAACTACTAGAAAGAGAAGTGAAAAAGGCAAAGGCGTGGCTTAAGCTTAAGGCTCTAGCGCGTAGGAGAAGGCCAAAGCTTCGTATTGCTGGCTTGAGGAGATTCATTAGAAAAAGAACCAAGTTTGTCTCTAAGTTCAAAGTGTCATGGCGTAAGACATTGAAAAAATTGAAGAACGGACAGAGTCACATGAATGATCTCTTTGGGGGTAATTTTCTGTTTATGCAGGCAAATCCTACTCCTTTTGGATGCAATGACAAACCTCATTGATTATGGCATTCACATATTAAGGTAAACTATTTTGATCAAGATACATTTTTATAATGTGTGATACCTTAATATTACATTAATTGCTGCAAGAGATGTGGAATTTCATATCAATGGTTTTGTCTTTGTTAGCAAAAACGTAGAGATTTTAGAAGGAAAGTAGTTGTAGTAAAGATTGGACGGCATCTCATCTTGGATCATGAGAGGGAGATAAGAATTGGGAAGGGGAGAAAAATCCCATGTAATTGATCCATAATTTGATATGTAGCACTTTTTAATTAAACTATGTTTCGTGCACTACTTAACTTATTTTTAACTTTTTGTATATAGAAGAAGTTTGATGTAAACTTAATAATCAATTGATATTTTTGAGAGAAATATAAATATAAAGAATGATGTGTGATGATGTGATAAGAAAAGAGAGTTAAATAAAAAATATATAAAATATTTTGTATATTATAAAAAAAGGAGAATGCTTGTTTTCATAAAAATAAATTTGAAGAAACCAAAGAATGTATTTTGAATGGTTATTGCATCCACTACCTTCCTTGTATTTTTTTGGAAAAATTCCAAATTAAGGACTTGTTGATTATTTATACAAAACGCACATATTTATTCTTCGTTTTCGTATGCAATACTCTTCGTACTAAATTGCAGTACTTTAAGAAAAACGTGTGTTTGATTTTGGGCCAACTCCATATTGTTTGTGTTGAGTGGCATGGTAAGTAGAGTGCCGTGACGTGAGAGAAGAGAAAAAATATCGATGATGGATGGTTGTTTATCAAATTTGTTTTCTTTTAATAAAAATTTAGTATATTATTCTTTATATAAAATTTGATACTTTCTAATATATTTCATTAATAATCTTGTCTTTTCTTTGAATCAAATTGTTATACCAATTTTATGGAGGTGTGATATATGTATATGGTTCTAAAATCAAATGATGATTCTTATATATTATTGTTCGCTAACGTTACTAAAAAGATTTACACGTTATTTATATAGTGAAAGTTTTTCGGGTCTAGATTATAGTTGATCGGACTAGGAATTGGTGGCAGATCGAGTGAGGGTCTAGAATAATTTATATAAGTAAATCAGTCAAAATAAGGGTGATTCGGTCGAAACGGCAATAATTGATGACTGGATTGGTTTACAGAAATAAACCGATAAAATTGTGTGGATGATTGACAAACGAAAATATATTATTTCAGTAATATTATTTACTACAACAATGAATTAATGATGAATATTATATAATATTTATTATTAATAATAATAAGCTAAAATTATTATATTACGAAATCATGTGATTGATTTTAGATGGTTAACAGTTAAAAATAGATTGTTTAAAATAATTTGCATTTAAATTATATTTTAAATAATTATTAGTTATACTTTAATTATCTTCGACAATATGATTAGTATATATGATACAAATTTTCGATTTAACAGTCTAATTTGATATGATTTAACAGTCTAATTTGATCTTCATTGACAAAAAAATGCTTAAAAATAAAAAAAGAAAAATCTATTAATAATAATTTTCAATAACTTAAGTGTTAAGTGTACAACTGAATCAATATGCTGAATTTGATTTAATCACATTGTTGGATAAATAACTCATTGACTCAGTATCTATTGAGTTGATGGCCAGTTCAATTTTTAAAATATTGTTTTAGATTATATGTTGAACTGTTAAAAAAGTGCTCAAATTTAAAGATCTCTTTTAATTTTTTTTATTAGACTTCTTATCAAAATAATTTTTTTTAAAGTTTTGACTCATTATTTATAGGTCTTAATATTTTGGAAAAAAT
>JBBPBT010000347.1:4063846-4087345 GCA_037974875.1 Cicer bijugum
TTCAAAAAATTGTGAGAAAAATAAAATAAAAAATTCTCAAAAAAAAATTATTATTTTTTTTTAAAAATAGACTTAGAGACCCACTAAATCCACAAAATTTTAAAGAATTTTTTAGTATTGTGGACTTACAAAATTATATGAATAAATTATTTATAATGTTAAATGTATATACTTGCAAAATTATATATAAAATTGGTTTACAAAATATTTAATATTAATCAATAACTTTCTTTATAAAATAGTTGTTCCACTTCATTTTATTATATAGCACAAATTCATACATACTCGGAGACATATAGTTGATGAATTGAATCATGCATCGGCAAAGAAGTGATATTTTTGGATGTTGTTAACTATCAAGCGAACCGCTGAAATTGTGGTTGCTATTGTAAGTAAAGAAGCAAATATGATGTTAATCCAGTGCCACACCTTCTTCTCTATCCTAGCTGTCTTTCCCTTTACCTAAAATTGTAACGCAAGAAAGGAACAATTAATAATAATAATAATAATAATAATATATTTGCATTCAACAATTAAATTTTGAGATTAATGAATATCTAGTGTCACCTTATTCATTTTGTCATGTCTTATTATATATAAAAAAAATAAAAATAAAAAAATATATGAATTTTGTTATATGTGAATGTAAAATCATATATTTATTTTCTCAAAATTATAGACGTCTTATCTTATATTTAGAGAGAGATGGAGATAGTAACCTTGATAAAGAGCATGCTTGGGAACATGAAGGTGAGGGGAATGAGTGAAAATGAACCTAACAAATTCACAAAGTCACCGATAAAAGGAAATGCAGCCGCAAAGAATGTGTTTCCAGTATAGAAGAACATCCGCAGGAGAAGTAAGCGTATCAAATTATCCCCTGAATGCATAGTCTTGCCAATTTCTAGAAATTTTGTGTCCAAAGCCTCGTGAATTGGTGCCGCAAACAACTGCATTTATTTCAAAGGAAAATAAACGTGTTTTTCAATTAGGTAATGTGTATATACTCAAATTTGAATGAAAAAAATAAAATTATTCAGCCACAAACATAGCTATTACAGAATTCATGGAAGTCCTCTAATTTGAGTTTCACAAATAAATTATTTATAATTTTTTAATAGTAGTGTTTAATAATCATTCAATTTCTTCACTTTCGTATTTTGTGAAAATTTAATAATTGTGTTTTACATATAACTTTAAATAGTTTATAGTTATAAAATAAAAATATAATTTTTACTCCTTACATAATTAGAAGTTTTTATCTTTACTGAAATGAAATATATTTAACTATTTTTTAATTTAAAATTTTATTAATGATTTTTTGAAAATATATTTAAAAAATTATAAAAAGTTTTTTCCCAAATATTTATATTTTTTTTTAACTTTTTATAAATCAAATATGAATTTTTAAAACATAATAAAAGTAACAAAATTATAGATTTAAAAATTAAATTTTGATATGATTTTTTGTAGATAACTTTTTAATAATATTCATTCGTACAAAAATTCATTCAAACATTTATTTTAATTTAACAAAAAGGACTCAAACTATTTAATAATTTTATAGAAATTAAAATAAAAAAATTTAAAATTTTATAATAATTAAAAACATATTTAATCATATATTTTAATAATACTCATTTATTTTAATAGAGACCCACACAAAATGAGAGAGGATATCCTTTAATTGACATCATTATCCATAAACACATAATAATTTAATTTGGTGAAATATCGATAATCCTATAAACTCTATGAATTGAATGCACATAGAACATATTGATGGTAATATGGTTAAATATTATACTTACATGTTGGGAAAATATGGACTGCAGGAAGACGACAACATTAATGAGCACATTGATCCATCTGGGACCACTTAAGTTTTCAGGAAGATATGAGGAGACCATTGAACCATAAGCCCAATACCCGACCATAGTAACACCGTAATAGAACAAGGCTCCCATTGTATATTGTGAGTATAGAGCCTTCTTCATGTTCTTCACAGCTGGTTTACGTAAAGTGGACTGTATACTTATCCATTTACCAACAAACACGATTTAGGCAACACACAAAAGGTGTAAAAAATAATTAATTTTTGCAAAAATTACACCATTGTACTTTAACTTTATTTGAAGTTATACTAATCGTTAAAAATGTTTTAACATGTTATCATCTTTTCAACATGTTGTCATAAGATGCTACATGTGAGTTATCTAGCAAGAATTTGATTTTATAATTTTAAAAGGTGAAATTTAAATCTCCTTAAGACAGTTATAAAATAATAATTAATGTAATTTTAATTAGTAATATTTTTTTCTTATTTTTAACAAAAATTTTAAATATGTATTATTTTTAAATATCAAATAAATAATTTACCTTTAAAAATATTTATAAGTTAAACCGACTTTTATTTTACTTCATTTTTATTATAAATTTGTTATCAAAAATCTTTTTTAACCATTCAAAAATGTAATTACTTCATCAATTTATCAAGATATCATCTAAATTACATAATAACTCTTCAAAAAAATCTATTCATAAAAAATAAACATGACATTTTTCTTAATTATTTTCTAAGATTGTATAACTCTTGTTGAGTTGAGTGATGAAAGATAAATTATGATATATCACTCAATGATTATGTATGTAACATAAATTCACTATGAATGAAAGTTGATTCAATCATATAAATATTTTTAAAAGATAATTAAATGCTTGATTTAAAATTGTAAATTAAGTTAAATACTTCCTCTATTCTAAAATTCACATTTGCGGAAAAAAATATTTATTTTAAAAAACAAATTGTAATTTTTTATTTTCATTATAACTTTAAATATTTTATTTTTATTGTGATTTAAAATTAATATAATTTACATTAGTCTTAAATTATTATTTTAATTTTATATTTATCACAACAAAAATAAGATAAATGCAACAATTGTGACGCACAATAAATAGTGGTGTAATTTTGTCTTTAATTTAACATTCAAGAAAGTATACAAAATATAATATGACCTGTATCTCGGGAAGCATGCCACTAGTGTTGGTAACAATGATGACAGAAATTGCACCAAAACCATTGAACACTTTTTCCACTTTGCTTCCACTAATTCTGAAATCTTTGTTTGAATTTGATTTTCCTTCCAATAATAATAAGAATAGATGGGGTGAGCTTAATTTAATGCTAGTATGCTACTTAACCATGGTTTGAAAATAAAGATATAAAAACATAATGTTTTATTTACCATCTTTGACAACAACAATCAGAAGAAATACTATGTATACGATTGTGATCACCGCAGAAGCTCCGATCCAATTTTTCATTGCAGATATTGTTGGGATGCAGAAGGAAAACGTGAAGTATGCTATTCCTGTCATCACTATGTAGTATTGTAGCCTCAACGGAGAATCACTAAATTCTGAGTTGATTTCCTATCATTAAATCAATCACATTCTCTCAAAATTCACACTAAATTTAGTAGAATTATAATACACTTATGGTAATTATAAACAACACATAATATATTTGTAGATTTTATTTACCTTAAGTGTCTTGCCTCCGAGGAGAATGAAACCCATGTTTCCAAGAAGAAGGGTCAAAAATTGAGAAATCCATGTGATGTGATACAACTTTTTTCCTAGAGAAATTAAGGAGTAATTCTATCAAGAGTCTCTTTCGATTATGATCGCCGAGACGAATCTAGAAATCAATCAAATGATATTGTATTTTTTTTTATTAATAAAGATTATATAAAATTATTATTATGATATTTTAAAAATTAATATAATTATATTAATATAATAATAAATTTGTTGTAGGAGAGAGGTTGCAACCCATTTTTAAACCTTTTGAATATGTAGTACTTTCAAAGTTTCAATTAAGAACAAGAAGATACTATCGAAGTTAGAAGTAAAAAATGTTAGTTAGTACTATTCTAATTTTAAATATAAATAAAAATTTAAATAAAGAAAATTGATTTATCTAATTTAATATTTGGAAAATATATAATGATTTGATTTGATTTATATTTGAAGTTGATTGAAGCTAAGTGGTAGTTTATAGGGGAAAAAACATGACTTTTCAATTAAAAAAACAAAATCCGCATTTATGATCTAGGCCATGATATATATTATTTAATTGCAATTCTATGCAATATCTGAAATGGCAAATGTGACCTCGAGACGGTTATTGGAGAGAGAAATTTGATATGAAAAACTGACCATAAACAAATCCCATGAGATCTCTGTATCTGATGAATCTACGGCCATCGATGAAATGAAATTCTGCCAATAGCCAATTGACATAGGCTGTGTAGAGTCCAACAAGAAGAAGCAATATAACACCCCAAATCCAACCCAATGGAACCATAATCAAGTTAGAAAATGTAAATATCCACCCACAGTTGAAGGTTATCACCAGCATCAACCCCACTTGTTGCCATGAATCTGCAATTATAATTAATAAAAGTAGTGTTGGTTATAATTATTGTTTGTTAGAGAAAACATTTAGCGTTCATTTATGATTGATTGTTCATTATTTTTCCTTGAATGGCTAATGAACTAAAACAGAGTAGTTTACATTAAAAAAATCACTAACAAGAAAGAGAAAAATTAAAAAAATTCAGCTGAGAATAGAAAGATATAGTAATACCTCGATCAGTAGTATGAGCAGAAGAAATGCCATAAGAATCATTTGGGGTAATCTTTTCTTGAGCATGTTCGAGGTTCAGAGTGAGAGAGTTGTCATTGCTTGCTCTTCCTTCCACTTCCATGATGAATCTCAGTTCAATCGAAAATTACAAAGATTTTGGTCCATAAATATCTAAAAGGTTCGTCGACAATATTGTGGAAGTCGATGTCAGGCTCAAATAATTTGGTTAGATAAATGAGTGCCGCAAAAGAACAGAAAAGGCTATGTACTTATCTCGTCAAAATAATTCATATACGTAACTCATAAAACTTTTGTTGCCACTAAGGTCAGTTGTACGAAAAGGTAACTCAAATTATGCAGAAAAATATTGAAGTTCCAAAACATAATAGTAAAAGAGTTCTTAACATGTGTTAACAAGTTATAACTACAAAATTATTGAATAGACCCCAAGATGTATATAATCAAATGTACATTTACAATTTTCACAAAAGACATTTTCTAAAATACACTGATTACTTTTTAAAAAAGAGTATATAAACAAATTATAATTAAAAATTTGTTGAATATACACCTACAAGTGTATATGCTAAAACAGCCCTTCATATAAACTAGTAGGTGTATTTTAACATTTTCTTTACATAAATTAGCAAATATATTGAGAGATAATGTAGAATTAAGTTATCTAATATAAGTATAAATTAAGGTGAATACTTTGGTGAGAAGAAGCTCATTAGAGCTCCACACCGGACCATACGTACTTCTACTTCCAAGAACATGTATAGAGCCGCCCAAGGCCTAATTCCAAAAAACAAGTTATGTTGTTATTAAATAAGTTATTAATAAATATTTGTTAGGTTTTTATTTTTACCGAAATATTTGTTAGTTCTGTTGGAAAGTATGATGTTTTGAATATATTCTCAATGATTGAAATCAAGTTTGTGCCTTAACTTCATGTTTTTATTTATAATTTTATTTTAAGGATATAAATTAAGACAATAGTGAAGATCTATTTTAGCCTTTGAATAAAATTGTGAATTTAGTATGTGGAGAAAATAAAACTAACTTTTGAGTCTATGAAAAAATTATGATGGGGACAACTTAGTCCCAAACTTCGTATTACTTTCCATTTTGATTTATTTTTTAATTATAAAATTAAAAAATATATATTTTTCTAAAAATTTTCAAAAATAAAATTTTCTATTAATGTTATATCATCATATCTAATTTTTGCTTAAAAACATCAATATCATTCTATAAATACACATATTTATTTTCTATAATAATTTTTTTATTCTCTTTTATATTAAATTATTAAATAATCATTTTAATTATTTTCAATTTTTGTCTTTTCTTCATCTTTCATTCATAAAAAAAATAAAATGTAAAGAAGGTAGTTGTTGTTAACAATGAAAAGAGGAAAAAGAGAGACAATCAAAAGACAACCACTCTAGGGTTTCATAACATAGAATGAACCAAACTTAAGTTAATAGGGTTACAATGAGTATATATATAAAAGAACAAAAATATCTAAAATACCCTTACTACTAATATATAATAACTGTCTAAAATACCCTTAATACTAATATATAATAACATTATCTAACATCTCCCCTCAAACTCACGATGCATTAACATGAGCATCGAGAGTTTGTCAACTAAAAAACGAAAACTTTTAATGGAATGCATCTTTGTGAGTAAATCAACAATCTGTAAAGAAGAAGAGTACGAATACTGGTCATGTTGGCTATAGGAACAAAAGTTTCTTCATGATCCATACCATAATGTTGAGAGAAACCCTTAACAACGAGACGTGCTTTGTAGCACTCAACCGATCCATCAGACTTCATTTTGATCTTGTATACCCAACGAGACCCAATAACACGTTTTCTAGGAGGAAGAGATACTAATTCCCAAGTATTAATTTTGTGCAATGCAGATAGTTCTTCTGTCATAGCCTGCTGCCAAATAGGATCAAGAACAACCTCTTTATAGGAAGAAAGCTCAGACAAAGTTGACGAGAAGGGTAGCGAGGAGGATCAACAATCGCAGGAGGTGGTTGGACAGCCAGAAGAACCAACAAAGAGAAGAACCAAAGAAAAAACAACAATCAAAGAGAAGAATCAGTAAAGAGAGAAGCAACGACAGAAGAAGCATAAGCCAAAGAGAGGATCATTAGCTATACCAAACAATCACAATAAAGAGAGAAACCAAACCAACAAGAAATCATATCAAATAGTCACAATCAAGAGAAGAACCAAGCCAACAAAAAATCAAACCGAAACCAAACAAAACTAAATAAAACCAAACTAAACACCATCAAACCAAACTAACCAAAGAGAGAAGCAACCAATAACAAAAGAGTGTTGATTTAGAGAGAAACAACCAAAGAGAACAATCAATATGGAGAGAAGCAACAAAGCAAATCACTAGAGAGAGGAGCAATCAAACTGAAGAAGCAACAGAGAGAGGAGCAATCAAACAGAAGAAACAACAGAGAGAGTGACAACACAGAAGAAAGCAACCAAAGAGATAGGAGAGACGAACAATTGAATTACCAACCAAATCAGCAAAAAACCACAACAATTGAAATCATGTGAATCAAACCAAAATCAGAACTAGAGTCAATGGTAGGAGGAACAGAAGCAACAACATTGGACGATGGTCCCCTAAAATTCTTCTTATGTGCTCTCCCCAATTTCGGACAATGTGCTTTCCAATGTGCTTGAAGAGAATCATCCTTAGCACCAGCCATAACAAATAATGACAGGAAAATACGACAAACACAATCACTAAGACAAAATAAATTAGGGATAACTGGGAATAGGTTACTCTTCTCTTTTCTCTTTTGGTGATTGTCTTTTCTATCAAAATAGTCTCTCTCTCTTCTTTACAATAGATCCCAAACTGTTGGGAACTCGGCAGCGGAATAGAGGCAAAATCGTTTAAGGAAGATCAAAATAGGCTCTAGATACCATGTTAACAATGAAAAAAGGAAGAATAGAGACAACCAAGAGACAACCACTTTAGGGTTTCATAACATAGAATGAACCAAACTTAAGTTAATAGGGTTACAATGAGTATATATATAAAGGAATAGAAATATCTAAAATACCCTTACTACTAATATATAATAATTGTCTAAAATACCCTTAATACTAATATATAATAACATTATCTAACAGTTGTCTCAGTTTAATTTTTACATGGACTAAAAGTAATTTTATTTTTTAAAGATTAAATTGGATCTTCACTTTTAAAAAGAAATTATAAAATAAACCTATTGTATTTTTAAAGATCATAACCATTGTCTATACTAAATCTTACTTTTAATATATGTGTGTGTAATAATAAACTATTTATTTATTTTTGTTACATGTTTGATTTGTATGTCATCATATCATATTTTCTAAAACTATTTTAAATTTTTTTTAAATCTCCAAATATATTTTAAGGCTTCAAAGTTTGTGGCAACCTTCAAATAGCAATCCAAAATTGACTTCAAATGGGCTAATTAAAGATTAATAAGAGACTTAAACACCACATCTCAACCTAAAACCTTAAAATATTAGGATTACGAGTCATTCTCCTTATATATCCAATACAGCCTCTATTCCTAGTCAATGTGAGACTAAACACTCATAATTGAATACCCAACAGGTTGAAGTGATGATCGACAACTATTGTTGGCCAGGGAGAGTTTGGAGGAGGTCGGAGTTGCGATCAACAAGAGTAGTAGTATGGGTAGTAATTGACGGTTGTTGTTGTTGTTGTGGTGATCGGCGATGTCGTAATGGTGACCAACAAAAGACAAAGTGGTTGCCAACAAACCTTGGAGTGATGATTGCTATGTGATGGGTGGTCGGTGTGATGACCAACAATGACTGGAGTGGTGGTAAGAAGTTTTTGAAGTAATATTCGTCCTTATAATTTCATATTTTAGATAAAAAAATTATTAATAAAAAAATCAATTTAAATTAAAAATTAACTTTAAAACAGAACCACTTCAAACGAACCCTAGGCACCCACTATATGCGAGACGCTATGTGCTTTGGGATAAGCCCTTTATGAGATACAATTCGTTATTGTTGAAAGTCTCTAGTTGTGAAAACCAGCCTTATATAGGAGAAGGAGAAACGTAAGGAATTAGTTTATCTCAATGTGGAACTTTCACATGGAAAGGTTCAGTTGTTTATTAAATACGAGACTTCTAAAAGGTAGCCACAACTAAATTATTCATTTTTATTTATGTGAATATTTCGCTGCACCGATCGAAACAAGGTACGATTTATAGTAGATCGATGATTTAAAATTATTCAAAACTCAAATAGAAATTCACGATCTTTTATCTTTAATACTAAACCACTGATCCAATTAATATCAATTTAATCAATTCAATTTTAAGAGATATATATTAATTTTTCTTCTTCTTATTTTTCTCATACAAATATCAATTAAATCATTTTCTCAATTCTAAAAATAAGAAGATCACTATAAAATATTAACTCGCTTAATATCAATTTAATGAATTCAATTTTAAGAGATATATATTATTATTTTTTCTTTTTATTTTTATCATATAAATATCAATTAAATCAATTTTTCAATTCTAAAAAAAAAGGATCATAAACTTTTATTTTCATTTGTTGTAATTGAATTTTTTAAATAAATTTGAAATAGCAATTGGACTTTCAGTCGTATCATCCTTAAATTGAAATTATATAATTTCAAATTATTTGTAGAAGACATCCTTGTAATTAACTTTTAAATCGACAACTTGTCATATTGATAATAGGCACAACACCCAAAATCATATATGAAAAACTACACCTTCAACATGAAGCTAACTTTATATGAAGATATTGGTCAATTTTAGTTTTGATATTGTGAATTTAAGGTAAAAAGGCACACAAAGACGTTATAATAACGAAGGAAATCACATTTTATAATAAAATATAAATAAAAGTATAACTGAAAAGCTAATTTATATGAGCTAATTATAATTACAATAAAAATATATATTTGTTAGATATATTTAAAGAAATAATACAAAATCACATCACAGTAGTATAACTGAATTTAAATATAAACAAATTTTACGGTTTCTACCCATATATTTAAAACTCCTAATAGCAATGATAGTTAAAGTAGTAATTGTTTAAAAGCTAAACAAGGATAAAACATTTTATCTAATTTTGATTTCATGCTTAGCAAGCGATTTAAAGATAGATATTTTGCCAACAGAACATTCTTAAATTTCACCTTGGGTATTTCATTAACATTTGATAAACCAATTGGTTACTTTTACTACATGGTTACAAGATTTAAATACACAATTAGTCAATAATATTTTTTTTAATCTTTTTGAAGTGCTTATCATTTTATTAGATATTGGAATGAAACTAAAGTCTTCTCGAGTTTCTTTTCATAATGTCAATACTCAATTGTAGTCCAAATTATTGAAGCTCATCATAACATTATTAGAAACATGTTAATTTAGCTAGCTTAGAATATTAAGAGCAATTAATGGTTTATCAGTTAAAAAGAGTCTAACCTTGTTTCTTCATTGTAATGAGAAAGATGATGACATTGATAATGTTAATTTTTATCAGTTTCCCTTTGGAGTATTTGACCACAATGACATTGATAATATACATTATTCAATTTTATATTGATTTTCCACATAATACATATGTAAGCTCAATTTTATTTCTTACTGAACCTAAGGCATATAGTTGATGAAATGAGCAATCATGCATTGGCAAAGAAGTGATATTTTTGGATGTTGTTGATTATCAACCTAACAGCTGAAATTGTGGTTGCTACTGTAAGTAGAGAAGAGAAAACAATGTTGATCCAGTGCCATGCCTTCTTCTCTGCTCTAGCTGTCTTTCCCTTTACCTAAATTTGAAGCCATAAGTATAAACAAATAAGTCATATAATAATAAATTTGTATAGCTTTATTTTTATTATTTTAGATTTAAAAAATGTATATTTATTAGAGATGGAGATAGGAGGAACCTTGATGAAGAGCATGCTTGGAAACATGAAGGTGAGGGGAACGAGGGAAAATGAGCCCAACAAATTAACAAAGTCACCCATAAAAGGAAATGCAGCAGCAACGAATGTATTCCCTGTAAAGAAGCACATTCGTATGAGAAATAAGCGTATCAAATTATCCCCTGAATGCATAGCCTTGCCAATTTCTAGAAATTTTGTGTCCAAAGCCTCATGAATTGGTGCCACAAACATCTGCATTTTTATAAATCAAATAAAGACACACATTAGTTGGTTAATTTTATACATAAAACAAATTCAACTAACCATCACAATAAATGGTAATTAAAACATATACTTACATGTTGGGAAACTATAGACTGCAGAAAGACAATGATATTAACAAGCACATTGATCCATCTGGGTCCACTTAAGTTTTCAGGAAGATACGAAGATACCATTGAGCCATAAGCCCAATATCCTAGTATAGTAACACCATAGTAAAACAACACTCCAACTGTGTATTGTGAGTACAGAGCCTTCCTCATGTTCTTCACAGCTGGCTTACGTAGAGTGGACTGTATATTTATTCATTTACCAAAAATCATACAAAAGGTGAATACATATAGTAAAATAAATTTAAGAAATAAATTATTTTGTAAAAGAGATATTACCTGTATCTCAGGAAGCAAGCCACTGGTGTTGGTAACAATGATGGCAGAAATTGCACCAAAACCATTGAACACCTTCCCCACTTTGCTTCCACTAACGCTGAAATCCTTGTTTGTATTTGATTTTCCTTCCAAAAATAAAATTGATGTGGTGTGTTTAATTAATTTAATGCTACATAATCATGTTTTGAAATTAAAGCTGAAAACACAATGTTTTATTTACCATCTTTGACAACAACAATCAGAAGAAATACTATGTATGCGATTGTGACAACTGCAGAAGCTCCTAGCCAATTTTTCATCGCAGACATTGTTGGGATGAAGAAGGAAAACATGAAGTATGCTATTCCTGTCATCACTATGTAGTATTGTAGTCTCAATGGAGAATCACTAAATTCTGAGTTGATTTCCTATCATTAAATCAATCACATTCTCTCAAAATTCACACTAAATTTAGTAGAATTTATAATACACTTATGGTAATTATAAACTGTTGGGTATTCAATTATGAGTTGTTAGTCCCACATTGACCAAGAATGGAGGTTGTATTGGATATATAAGGAGAATGACCCATACACCTAATGCCTTAAGGTTTTGGGTTGATATGTGGTGTCTAAAGTCTCTTATAAAGCTTTTTGGTTAAGGGGCTGTTTGACTTGTTTTGGAAGGGGAAAATGAAGGATCTGTTATTTGTGAAGAATTTGCATCTTCCTGTGTTTGCTAGTGAGAAGCCAGAATCCAAGACTGATGAGGATTGGAGTTTTGAACATCAGCAAGTCTGTGGTTTTATTCGGCAATATGTAGAAGACGTTTGCTAGTGAGAAGCCAGAATCCAAGACTGATGAGGATTGGAGTTCTGTGGTTTTATTCGGCAATATGTAGAAGACAATGTTTATAATCACATTGCTAATGAGGAACATGCAAGATCCTTGTGGAAGAAGATTAAATCTTTGTATGCTTCTAAATCAGGGAATAATAAGTTGTATTTGTTGAACTCCTTGATGAATTTGAGGTACAAGGAGGGGACTTCTATTTCAGATCACTTAAATGATTTTCAAGGGCTCCTAGATCAATTGTCAGGTATGGGTATCAAATTTGATGATGAAGTGGGAAACTTTTCGGGTTTCAATTACAAACTCAGCTTCTGATGGTGTTGTCTCTTTGCAAAGTGTAAAGGGAAGTGTTCTTAATGAGGAGATGAGAAGGAAGGCACAAGGTACTTCATCTCATTCCGAGGTACTTGTCACTGAGAACAGGGACCGAAGTCAAAGAAAGGAACCGAAAGGGAACAGACAGAATAACAGAAGTGCGAGTAGAGAGAACAACAGAAGTAAGTCCAAGTCTAGACACAAGAATGTGGAGTGCAATTATTGTCACAAAATGGGGCACATACAGAGGAACTGTTTCATATGGAAAAGGGAGAGCAAAAACAATAATAGTAAGCAGAGAGATCATGATGATGATGACCGTGTTACTACTGCTACTTGTGATGATCTGATTATTCTCCGTGACTATGACTCAGTCAATCTTGTATCAGATGAGAGCATGTGGATTATTGATAGTGGTGCTACACTGCATGTTACACCAAGGAAGGAGTTCTTCACATCTTACACTTCTGGTGACTTTGGAGTGTTGAAGATGGGTAATGATGGTGCGTCCAAGGTAGTTGGTATTGGTGATGTTTGTTTGCATACCAACATGGGAGTGCAGTTGTTGCTTAGAGGAGTCAAACATGCTCCTGATGTTCGCTTTAATTTGATCTATGTGCAGATGCTTGATGTTGGTGGTTATGATAATCACTTTGGTTCAGGAAAATGGAAACTCACCAGAGGTAACTTAGTTGTGACCAGAGGGGAGAAAATCAATAAACTGTATTGGACTAAAGCATTGGTTGCTAAAGACAGTGTGAATGCCATGGATATGGATGCTTCTTTGTGGCACCGCAGGCTTAGTCATATAAGTGAAAAGGGGCTGAATTGTTTAGCTAAAAAAGATGTACTTCCGGGATTAAAGAGTGCAGAGTTGGAGAAATGTTCTCATTGCATGGCTGGTAAGCATACTAGAGTATCCTTTAAGAAACATCCTTCCTCAAGGAAGTCAGAGTTGCTTGAATTGGTGCATTCTGATGTTTGTGGCCCGTTGAAGGTAAAGTCATTTAGTGGTGCACTTTACTTTGTTACTTTTATTGATGATTGTTCCAGAAAGCTTTGGGTTTATGCTTTGAAGACAAAAGACCAAGTTCTGGAGAAATTCAAAGAGTTCCATGTTATGGTGGAGAGACAGTCAGGCAAGAAGTTGAAATGCATTCGTACTGACAATGGTGGTGAGTATTGTGGACCATTTGATGTTTATTGCAAGCAGCACGGTATCAGACATGAAAAGACTCCTCCTAAAACTCCTCAGCTGAATGGTTTAGCAGAGAGAATGAACAGGACATTGATTGAAAGAGTTAGGTGTATGCTTTCTGAAGCAAAGTTGCCTAAGCATTTCTGGGGTGAAGCATTGTACACGGCAATGCATGTTATTAATCTGAGTCCTGCAATTGCTTTGAATGCTGAGGTGCCAGACAAGATTTGGTTTGGCAAGAATGTCAGGTATGATCATTTGCGTGTCTTCGGTTGCAAAGCATATGTGCATGTTCCAAAGGATGAGAGATCCAAGTTGGATGCGAAGACAAGACAGTGCATCTTTATCGGTTATGGTCAGGATGAATTTGGCTACAAGCTGTTTGATCCAGTTGAGAAGAAAGTTGTTAGAAGTCGTGATGTGAAGTTCATGGAAGACCAAACCATTGAAGACATTGATAATATGGAGAAGACTACACCTGAGATTGATAATGGTTTGTCTGATATTGATCCAGTTCGGATGCCTATACATGATCTGGATACTGCTGAAAATAATGTTCAGAATGATGAGCAACATAGTGATGTTGGTGATCAGCAGCTTGGAGATAATTTTGATGTTCCTAATGATGATGTTGAAGAAGAACATGAGATGTCACAAGATGAGGATCTTGGTGATGCTCCTGAACCACCTCAAGCTCAAGTTTGGAGGTCTACTAGGCAGAGGAAACCATCCACTAGGTATCCCTCTGATGACTATGTTACCTTGACTGATGGAGGCGAACCTGAATGTTATGATGAAGCCATGGAGAGTGATGAAAAGAAGAAGTGGCTGGATGCTATGTAAGATGAAATGAAGTCTTTGTATGATAATCACACTTTTGATTTGGTGAAACTACCTAAGGGAAAGAAGGCTTTGGAAAACAGGTGGATCTTCAGAGTGAAGCAAGAAAGCAAATCTACATCTCCAAGATATAAAGCCAGATTGGTTGTGAAAGGTTTCAGACAGAGAAAGGGTGTTGATTTCAATGAGATTTTTTCTCCTGTGGTGAAGATGTCATCCATTAGAACTGTGTTGAGTTTGGCTGCTACTCTTGATTTGGAGGTAGAGCAAATGGATGTAAAAACTGAGTTCCTTCTTGGTGACTTGGAGGAAGAGATTTACATGAAGCAACCTGATGGTTTTCTTGTTAAAGGCAAGGAAGACTGTGTGTGTAGGCTCAGAAAGAGTCTATATGGTTTGAAGCAGGCCCCGCGTCAGTGGTACAAGAAGTTTGAGTCAGTTATGTGTGAGCAAGGCTACAAGAAGACTACTTCTGATCACTGTGTCTTTGTTAAAAAGTTTGCTGATGATGATTTCATTATCCTGTTATTGTATGTTGATGACATGCTTATTGTTGGGAAAAATATTTCCATGATTGACAGGTTGAAGAAGCAATTGGGCGAGTCATTTGCTATGAAAGACATGGGAGCTGCTAAGCAGATTCTTGGTATAAGAATCATGCGTGACAGGAACAAGAAGAAACTTTGGCTGTCACAAGAACACTATGTTGAAAGAGTGTTACAGAGGTTCCAGATGGAAAATGCTAAGGCTGTAAGTACTCCTCTTGCTACTCATTTTAAATTGAGTACTAGTCAGAGTCCTCCCAATGAAGCTGAAAAATCAGATATGCAACGAGTTCCTTATGCATCCGTTGTGGGTAGTTTAATGTATGCAATGGTGTGTACAAGGCCTGATATTGCACATGCTGTTGGTACAGTTAGTAGATTTTTGTCTAATCCAGGTAGAGAGCATTGGAATGCTGTGAAATGGATTTTGAGGTATCTTCGTGGTACTACCAGTTTGAGGCTTTGTTTTGGAGGTGATAAGCCTACTCTTGTGGGATATACTAATTCTGATATGGCTGGAGACATTGATTCCAGAAAGTCTACTTCAGGCTACTTGATTAAGTTTGCAGGGGGAGCTGTGCCATGGCAATCCAGATTGCAGAGGTGTGTTGCATTGTCCACTACTGAGGCAGAGTTCATTGCCATTACAGAAGCATGCAAGGAATTGTTATGGTTGAAGAAATTCTTGCAGGAGCTTGGTTTTGTTCAAGATAAGTACATGCTATTTTGTGATAGTCAAAGTGCAATCCATTTTGGTAAGAATTCAACCTTTCATTCTAGGTCCAAGCACATTGATGTTAGGTATCATTGGATACGCGATGCTTTGGATGCTGGGTTGTTGGAATTGGTCAAGGTTCATACAGATGATAATGGTGCTGATATGATGACCAAGACATTATCGAGAAGTAAGTTTGAAACTTGCTGTGAGATCGCCGGTTTGGCGGTCACCTCCACATAGTTGTGAGGGGGAGATATGTTGGGTTTTGGGCTCCCTTCCTATGTGGAGAAAGGCCCAATATAAACAACACATAATATATTTGTAGATTTTATTTACCTTAAGTGCCTTGCCTCCGAGAAGAATGAAACCCATGTTTCCAAGAAGAAGGGTCAAAAATTGAGAAATCCATGTGATGTGATACATCTTCTTTCCTACAGAAATTAAGGACTAATTTCATTAAGAATCTATTTCAAAGTTTCAATTAAGAGTTAGAAGTAAAGAATGTTCATTAGTAGTAGCTTAAAGGCAAAAGTGAGAATTTAAAAAAAAATTATTGACAGTAAAAAATATAGATTTTAATTTTTGTTTTATAATTTAAAATACTAAACTTTAATCTAAACAATTTAATTTAATCTAATAATGACCCACGGCAACGTGGGACCATTTCTAATTGCATAGAATTCCAATCCCACGATATTATAGTATGTGGCAATGGTTTAAGCCACACCATTATTTGATTGTAATTCTTCACAATATTGAAAAAGAGATATAACTTTGTAGCGTTGACAAAATTTGAATTGATTGGAGAGATATGAAAAACTGACCATAAACAAATCCCATGAGATCTCTGTATCTGATGAATCTACGACCATCAATGAAATGAAACTCTGCCAATAACCAATTGGCATAGGCTGTGTAGAGTCCAAAAACAAGAAGCAATATAGCACCCCAAGTCCAACCCAATGGAATCATGACCAAATTAGAAAAAGTTAATATCCACCCACAATTGAAGCTTGTCACAAGCATCAACCCCACTTGTTGCCACGAATCTGCAAAAATTATAATCACTTTTCTCATCATTAAAGTACAAATTATAATCATTATTCTAGTACACTTAATGAACTAAAACACAGTAGTTTACATAAAATAAAATAAAAAATAAAAAATAGCCATAATAAATAAAAATACCACTGTCAATAGTATGAGCAGAAGAAAGGCCATAAGAATCATTCGGAGTAATCTTGTGTTGACCATGTTCGAGGTTCAGAGTGAGAGACTTGTCATTGCTTGCTTTTCCTTCTACTTCCATAGTGAAACCTTAATTCAATTGAAAATAACAAAGGTTTTTGGTCCTCCAATATCTTAAAGGTTGGAGCACAAAACGTGGAAGTCAATTTCAAACTCAAATAAACTTGGAAAGACTAATTAGTGCCTTCAAGAGAAGGAAACTTATTTAATTTGTAATCATGTCTTGAACCATTAATATCTTTTAAGACTTGTTTTTGTCGTTGAGTGAAGAGTAACTATTCCTACTTTAGACAAAATTTAATATTAAAACAATGTCATATATTTTTAAAATTCAAAACATATCAATGATTTCTTTATAAAAATAATTTTATTTAATTATCAGTACAAAAACGTAAATTCTTTTTCTCTTGCTTATATTCAATAATTATTAAAATAAATGTAAAAAAATAACACACACTTGTAACAAATTCATTGTTCCAACTATTTTTTCAATACATGTAAATTTTGTCACGAGTCTCTTAAGATAGATGGAGTATAAGAGCTCTTTCAACAACACCCATCCATGCCTAAATGAACTGGGCACTTTTTCTACTCTTGAACTATAGTCCATTTAATTTTCGACACACATATTAAAAAATAATAGATTCAGTTTGGTTTAGTTTTTTTATCCTGTATTTATTAAGTAAGAATAAAATTTATTTAATATATATTTTTGAATTTATTAAGGTAGAAAAGAAAAAACATAATTAATTGTATCTTTGTTTTTTAAAAGAATCAAAATTTAAAAAAATAAATAAATGTTTAATTAACAAAGATATAAAATAGAGGGAGTAAATTAAAACACAATTAAATAATGTAAATTAGAAATATTGTTCTAAAAAAAGAGAAAAAGACTTCCCGTAAATTATTGAAACAACCTAGTTATAAATGAAGGTTGCAAAAATATGTTCAAATCAACTTATAATAATAAACCTAAAATTAAAATATTCCTGGTGGATAAAAATATTGAATCGCCGCCTGCAAATGAAAGACTATTCAAAAGGAAAAAATTATAAACATGTGACATCATTAAGAGAAAATAAGTCAATCGTGGATTATTGTTATTTTTTAAAAAAAACTAAAAGAAATATATTAATACACTGTTCTCAACACAAGACGTGTCAATAATATAAAAATGCTAAGTGTAGTGAGAAAATGGTCTCGCGGATATTGAATGTATGGGATTTAACACCTGAGAAAAAAAACGTCACTATTGAGTTTGACGGAAAATATGGTCAAGTAGCAAATAAGATTGTTTACCTTAGCTTCGTGATGCACTCGTGAAAATCATTCTCGTGACATTAAGCATTAACCATAGTATAATTATATTAATTTTCTTTATTATAAATATACATAATATTCAACTTTAATCTTTTTGTTATTGCAATTATTATATTAAATAAATATAAATATTATTATTATTATAATTGTTATATTAAATTTTAATTTTTTTTTATATATTAAATTTTTAGTAATTTACGCATATTAAAATTATTTAGTTTTTTATTATTTAAATGTATTATTATAAAATATAATTGAAGTGTAATTATATAAAGTCATATTCTTTAAAATGTCATGTTAAATATTAAAATATAACTTAATTTCGTTGACATATTAACTCATTAATCTATTTAAAAATATATTTAATTATTTGTTTAAAAATGTTAAAATGAAATATATTTCTATTAAGGTCATATTCAGACTTAAAAAGTAAACCTATAACAAGTAACATGATATTTAACTTTTTGACATTCAAACTTAAGCATAATAAAGTTTAACTTGACCCAACTTATTTTCATCTTTAAACTGAACATCAAAAACAATATGAACTAAAACAACTTTTACGGAAAAATAAAATAAAAAAGTTGAAGATACTATTGACTCAGATTATTATTATTATTATTATTATTTAACCAATATCACAAAAATAATTTAATATTATTTACAGTTTGATTGACATTAAACTTTTTTTTAACGAAAAAGTCTCGATTTATATGGTCTAAAACATAATTGGAAGGAGCATTTCTTCGAACATTCTACCATTTTACTATTTTTATGTTATTAATTTGAATATTATGAATTTATTTATAAATTAATTATTTTTAATTTTATCAGTTTTAAATTTGTATAATTATCAATGGATATATTTTATTAATTTAACCGAATAAATGAAATATTTTTAGTGAAATGGTATAATTTAAATATAATGGAAGCACAATTTGAAATTAAAAAACAACTATTTTTAACCTTTCTACAAAAGGAAGAAAGTTTTGTATGCGTCTTATAAAGAACAAACTCGTATGAAGATTTAATAGCCCTTTAGTGTAGGATATGGACACCTAAATTAACTTCAAGATTTTTAGCCACATTAATCCCCAACTCAAAGCTCAAGAAAACTGGGAACATCACCTCATATTATTGGAGAAAAGCCTGGGAACTTGTTAAGGTTGATCTCTTCTAACTTGAAACATAACAAAAATCAAGTAAAATTGATATGATAAAAAGAACTTGCACACTAGATGCAAGTTGATAATCGTGAAGTCTTTCATGCTGTTAATGTGTTTAAATGAGTGAATAAGTTGCTACAAAACTAATATATTATCTTATATGATACAATGCATAAAGAAATAGGCATAAATTGAGACACTTGTTTGAATCATTGCATTTATCACAACATTTTGATTTTGACTATCGTTGATATTTGTTTTTTAATTGAAGTGCACAATAGTTAGATTATTAAAAATATTTAAATTTGATCATAACTATATGTAAGAATGATGGTAGTGTGTTGATAATGTATGCATGAGTCATGACAATGAAACTAAAAAAACATTTATTATTTGTGTTTTTGGATTTGCTCTTCTCCCCTCCCAATTTCAGAGTATTACAGAAGCCCATATTGGAAAAATGTAAAATGGAAAAAAAGCCCAATAAGAAAATGTAGAAAGCAATATAATAATAACACAAAAACCCTTACACTTGTTCAATCAAAATTCATTTCTACGTTCCTACCCTTATCCACAACGTTACCATAGTCTTGTGTTCTTCTTCTTCTTCTTCTTCTTCTTCTCAACATGTCTATTATCACTTCCTTCAAATCCCTCACAATGGCAGAATCTTGTATACTCTCTCAACCTTCACTCTTCTACACCAAAACCAAATCCTCATTCATCTCAAATTCTGTTAAGAAACCCTTCAAGCTACAAAATCCATCATACAATTCTTCACGCTCTCTCTCCCTCATTGCTAGAAGAAGAAGAACACACCATTCTTCTCTTCTCACGTTCGTAGCACAGACTTCAGATTGGGCTCAACAGGAAGAACAAGAGGATGGAGCTGTTTGGGAGAATCAAGGTGAACCCACTTGGGGAAATGCAGATGTTAGTGAAGCTGAAACCAACCAAGTTGGGAGTTTTGAGGAACCATCTGAAGAGTTGAAGATTTTTGTTGGGAATTTGCCTTTTGATGTCGATAGTGAAAAATTGGCCTTGCTTTTTGAGCAGGTTGGGACTGTCGAAGTTGCTGAGGTAAATTCTTATCTTTTCGTTTTCAATTTCAAATATTATGTGTAATTCTGTATTATTCATGTTATACTGTTGTCTATCAAGCACTTACATAGTAATAATTTAAGAAAATATATGAAATTAACTGTTGGGTACTAAACTCCAGTATCTAAATATGAATTGTAACACTATAAACCGAGTTTCATTGTTTGCTCATTTTATCTTTTGTACTGAGTTGTTCTAACACTAAAGTATACACATTTAATAATTTAAGAAAATGTAAGTGATTTAAACCATCTGTCTGTGTTATGTTGGTGTTAGATTGTTATATAGGTGTCTGACATGGGACACACTTTGGATTTGAAGTGTTAGTGCTACATAGTATCTTATACTTAAGGTGAAAGGTGTTTAAATGTGGCTCTTGTGTTGTGATTTCAGGTAATTTATAATAGGGATACTGACCGGAGTCGTGGATTCGGATTTGTAACCATGAGTACAGTGGAAGATGTTGAGAAGGCTGTGAACAAGTACAGTGGCTATGTAAGTTTTCCTTTTATCTTTTCTAGTGTGTGACTGATTCAGCACTGATAAGGGTTGTGAATTGTGATGTTATAAAATCTGTTGAAGCGGGAAACATCTCTCAGAAAATGGAGAAAAAAAAGAGAGGATGCTACCAGCAATGTGTGTTACAAAACATGAGAATTCTATTCTAGACACACTATGAAGAGGAAGCTAAACATATCAATCATATAGTTTAACGTTTTCTTCAATTTAGAGTTGTAGACTACATTACATTAGTTAATCAGCTTGTGTAAATATCCTTGCGAACTTTGAAAATGTTTACTTTTCAGTGTGTTTGAACCTTCAAAACTTTTTATTTTTATTTTTTTATCTCATTTATCCTTTTAAGTAGCATGCCATTTACATTTATATTGTAGTATTGCACAGCTTGTATCTGCATCCAAATTGACGTTGCGAGGTTGGTCTCTGTATATTGTCGTATTTGTTCTAACAATGCTTTGCCCTCATCATAGTACAATGCTGCAAGATTTTAATGGTGGTCAGGAGTTGGTAAAAATGCTTATGGTGGTTTTTGCTTCATGACATTTGATGATTTGAATACCTGCTTGCTACCATATCTACTTATGTCTTAAATTGCAACCTCCATTCAATTTTATTTTAAAATTTATTTTGGTAACTATAGATTTTTTGCATAACAGAATACAGACAAAATCTTTGAAATTTGTCTCTTATCACTTTGTTCGAATATGGAAGCCTTTCTGCATGTACACCAAAGTGTTTTGATTTTTCTCTTTTTCCCAAAAGTATAATGTATTATTAATATTTATATATTCTCTAATTGCTATTATTTTGGTTTGTGTAGTTGTATTGAATCTAATTCACCCTTTCTGTGACAGGAATTAGATGGAAGGTTGTTGACTGTTAATAAGGCCGCTCCAAGAGGAGTACGGCCCGAGCGTGCACCACGTGCCTTTGATTCCGGTTCCGCTTTAAGAGTCTATGTTGGTAACTTGCCATGGGATGTCGACAGTTCTCGCTTGGAACAAATTTTCAGCGAACATGGTAAGGTTGAGAGTGTTCGAGTAGTCTATGACAAAGAGACCGGTCGATCACGTGGTTTTGGCTTTGTTACAATGTCCAGTGAGAATGATATGAATGAAGCCATCAGTGCTCTTGACGGTCAGGTGAGGCAGAAGTTATTTCTTACTTAATCGTTGGTAACATAACATGTATCGGTAAATAAATGTGCTTAACCGAAGCAACAAGGTTTCTAGAGGCTAATTAATGTTATTGAAACAATTTTGTGAAGAGGCGTATGATATGTTTGAATCATTACAAGGATTACATGTGTGATTAATTTTTTTTATTTTTCATATTGCAGAGCTTGAACGGGAGGGCACTTAGAGTGAATGTTGCTGAGGAAAGGCCCAGGCGCAACTCTTTCTAAGTGCAAGAAATTTTCACTTTTAAAGTGAGTGTTGGCTGATTTATTTTTTTCTTTTTAATGGCTGAGGATACAATTTCAATTTTTTTATTTTAAGATGTTCCTTTTTGGCAGATGGTTTCATATTAGATTTGCATATCCTGATGTTATTAATTTATGTCCACATGAAAGTTCTTAAGCTATGATTCCAAATTTAAAGGAAATCTCTCCAAATATCCCTCCCCCCAAGAATTTATTTTGCTATTGATGAACTTAAAGAACTTGTCTTTCAGATAAATATTCTAATAAATTATCTTGTTACTAATAAAGTAAGTTCAAGTTGTATTATTTTGAATGTAACCTAGCATCCGAGTCGGTCAATTAATTGTTACAGCGTTACAGTATTGTAACAATCTCCTTATTTTATCTATTTATTTTTTATCTCCTATAGTAGTGTTTTTGCCTTTTGCATGCAGATACAGTGAAGTTTGTTATATAAATTAATCTCTCTTGGTTTGTGTATCGAGCCATGTTACAAAGTATCTGCCTAATACACAAATCACAAGAGAGAATAATCTCAAATAGAGTATGCAGAACGGGAAAAAAGCACTACCATATGAGATTAAAACTTAAAACATAGTACAAAATACTGAGATCATTACACCATTGTAATTTTGTAACATTGTTCAAGAGAGCTTGTACGGTACATTTACCAATTGAAGGTATTTAGTACATTTGTTCTATAAATGAATGATTATTTATTTGTTAATTTTTATATTTTGGAAATGATCATTTCATATAAAAAATCATCAATTTGATGTATATAAATATTATACTAATTTTTATATTTTATTGTAAAGATATTCAATATTATAGGTAATAAATCCAAAAAATAAAAATTATTTTATTGAACTTTTTTTGATAAATAATATTTAGTTATTATAATTATATAAATAATAGAAAATAACTAATTAAAAAAAATTTTATTTAACTATT
>JBBPBT010000347.1:4087681-4098785 GCA_037974875.1 Cicer bijugum
ATGGCTGTTTCACGAATTAAAACATTCAAATGATATTTTAAACACTTTTAGATAAAAATGTTATGATTTTTAATTAAAATTTTTTTTATTAATAATTTGTATAACTATTGGAGATTAAATTGCATAAAACAAATGTGTTAGTTTAATTGATTTAGTCAGAACAATTTAATGGCTCACATTAATAATTTTTCATATATAATCTTTTTAATGAAAAATTCATATAAGTGGCAATAGCAAGTTTAGAAAAAAAGAAAATAGCGATTGCTTGTTCAAATCAAGGAGGGATAAAATCATAAGTTAAGGACTAGCCATATTTCATATTTAAACGTGTAAAAAAATATTAGTGATTCTTCAACTTTCATTTAATGATTACGATCGATGATTTTTTTTAGAAGATGTTTGTAAGGAGTATTTTTTTTCAAAAACCTGATTTTTTTTTTTTGATATACATACCAAAATCCTAGTAGATAGACGGTGATCTTGCTATTCTAAAAGTTAGAGTGGTGAATCAATTTTATTTTTTGTTTTTTATATAAAGAGGTGGTAAATCAAATGAAATACGGTTATTGTACACCACATAACATATTAAGTTTTAATAATTTATCAAACAATTCATCTGAGTAATTGGATATTTTTCGTTAAACATGGTTAACCAAAACTACATCCTAAACCAAAAATAGAGCAACTATTATAAGTTATAATCATCACCTCCATTACCAATATTGCCACAATCTGCATCTCCATCTCTTCCACCTGTGGCTGCAAGACTTTTTAAGGGTTGAATG
Organism: Cicer bijugum; assembly: GCA_037974875.1. Lineage (NCBI taxonomy): Eukaryota > Viridiplantae > Streptophyta > Magnoliopsida > Fabales > Fabaceae > Cicer > Cicer bijugum. The sequence continues at coordinate 4,088,467 of JBBPBT010000347.1, forward strand.
TCAAACTAGAGAAATTATTCGTTAGAGACACTCATAAGTCATAACATGTCACTAATACAAAATCACAATTTTTTATTAATAAAATAACAATAGAAATCAATAACAAGTTCTATGGCAATAAAAAATAATAAAAAAAAGTGTATATCAGAACTACAATAATTTTCTCTAATTTTTTCACGTCAACATAACTATAATATCTATTAAAATTAATTAAAATAATTTTTTAATATATTTATTATTTAATTAATTTTGACATAATTAATTAAATAAATTATTTTTATAATTAAAATTTTAACTAAAATCATAATAAAAAATATTATCTCAAAATAAATTAAAATATAAAATATAAAAATTTAATAATATTTAATCTAAAATATCGTCAAACTCTACCGAGATGACATTCAACTAGTACTAAAACATGTTAATTATGAAATATATTATAGAAGCACAGCGAATAATTGACAAATGAAAAAAACTAACAAATGTAACAAACAAAATAATTGATCTAATTGATTTGGTAAAACCACAGCGAGCTACTCTCATGTTACAAAATTTACGACCAACAACCCCAATTTCCCTACCACCAATCAGAAGAAACCAAAACGTGTTATCACATCTCAATCCCCAAAGTTTAGATTTACATGTCATTCATTCATTTACCACATGTTTGCATGTTGATAATATTTTCAAATCAATCACAATCCAATTTTTGTTTATATCAATTTATCATCAGAAGTCAAACTATCCATGTTGCGGACTCATCTTACCACATTATTAACGCCTGAATATTCACCATGCCTATTTTCAAACTCACCCCCACCCAATCCATTTCCATAAATTATTTTGTTTCAATCAATTTCATTTATACCCCATCCCTTATCCAAAACACAACCATAGTGTAACTGTGCTGTTGCCTTCTCCTTCTTCTGTCGACATGTCTATTACCACTTCCTTCACAGTGGAAGAATCGTGCCTATGGACATCGGGCTTAGTTTTTATTTTATCTATTTATATTTATATTTATAATTTTATTATTTAGTTTTGTTTTAAATGTTGAGATCAATTTTTTTTTTATCATAGTCATACTGTTAATTTATGTCTTATTAATAATTTAAAATAATTTACTAATATTTTACTAATAACTTAAAGAATAAATTTAAATAATTAATTATATTAAAAATAATTTAAATTCAATCAAATATTAAATTTAAATGAAATAATTTTAAAATAATTTATTATAGTAAAATAAAATTTTTACAGAATAAAATAATTTAATTAAATACTAAAATAAAAGGAAAATACCTTAAATAATTTTATTTTTATGAAAATAATTACATAAAATTTAAATTACAATAATTAAATATAGAATGTGATTACTGATTATGTAAATCAGTAAACAAAATAATATAATTTATATTTTTTTTAAGTAATCAATCCCACGGGCCAAAGCAGAAGGAAAATGTATGTTTTTTTTTTAATTTTATTTGTTAAATAAAATACGTTTGTGAGAGTTGTAACATTCAGTACGTTTCCGATGGCTGAAACCCTTGGTGCTATTTCAAGAGCTTATGCTCTAGCAACCTACATATCTATTTTTTTTTTATTAAAAAAAAAACTTTTTGAGGGCTACATCCCTCTCGAAAACTTAATTTGGCTAACACAAAAACTTGTGTTTTCCAATCCTCTTTAATCCCTTAGTAAACCCCATTTTTCTAGGGTTTCTTTTAGAGCATCTCAAACGGCAGGTAAAATGAGTTCGTCCGCCAGCGTGTAATTACTTAACTTTTAGTTTTTTGTGGGTTCGCCGTTGGAGTTGTGCCAAGGTGTCATCACGGTACTGTCAGGAAGGAACGGTGCTTCATAGCAGTTAATTTTTATTAATTTATTAATAATAATAAATTTATTATTTTTTATTAATTTATAGCCGTTAACTTCTTTTTTAATTTATTAAATAATAATAATTTTGTAACTATTACTTTTTTTAGTTAATATACCACCATTAGCCTTTTTTTTTCCTTTTCTTACTATTGTTAGCTCATTAATAGGAATAATTTGTTACTCATATTTTTTTTCCCTTTAATTACGATTGTTAGCTCATTAATAGGAATAATTTGTTACTCATACTTTTTCTTCACAATTTTTGTTATAGAATTTTATTATTTACTTTATCATTTTTAATTATTTATGTCATATATTTAACATTTAATTTTTATTATTGTTATAAAAATTTAAGTTCAATTTTATTTTAATTTAAAATTTTTATTTTTATTTTAAATTAAATTTTTTTTTAATTTTAAATTAAAATAATATATAATAATATTAATTAGAATATTTAAATTAATATTTTAAGTTATAATAAAATTAAATATAAATAAAATATTAATGTATAAATTAAAGTTATGAGATATAATATGGTTTTTTAAAAGTTAAATAATACAGAAGGAATGAATTGATTAAGGGTGATGTGGCATAGTAGAACCTATTTAAATGGAGTTCACAGTTGGAGTAAAAAAAAAACGAGTTCCTTCAAGATGATGTGGCACAGTGGACCCCCCATTTTGAGTTCACCGCTCAAGATGCTCTTAGAAATTATTTTTATAATTAAAAATCATAATAAATCAAAAGAGATCCAAAGTGTAAATCTTAAAAACATATCAAAACATATCAATTTACAAATGTGTGTATCTCTTATTTTATTTTATTTTTTTAGAATGTACCGGTTGAATTGGATTGCAAATCTAGTGCTATTTTTCTTAAAATAATTATTACACCATGTCTTAGGTACGTATATATTTTAATTGTTGCGATGGAAAAATTTATATCGCAAATGTGATCGATCAATTCCCAGTTGTATGGAGACATGCTTTTGTTCCATCTTTTCAATTGTTTAGTAATTTTTATTCAACCAAATCATTATCTTTTATGTTATTTTTTAGAGTCATGTTTTATGGGAAATTTGATATGAATAAAAGGCCAAGATCCTTTTATTTTGGCAATTCTAGTAAATACCATTGAAGCTTGAGTACTTGTAAAACGATGAAGTAATGTAGTGAATAAGTAACCACTAATAGTAGTCAGAAATTCGTACAATATTCATCGGTAACTTTTTATGATTCTGTTGTGAGTGTAATTTGTATCTTTTTTTATATTTTTAACATAATATTATTGGTATATTTGAGTTTCTTTTGTTAACCTAAGACAACTTAATGTTATTAATTTATCTAACATATTGTAAACAAACATGAGGGAGGTGATGTTAATCACTTCTTTTCAACCCCCTTATCACTCATTTCAGAAAACAAAAAATAACACATGGAGATAACCAAAGATATACAAATACAAATTCTTACAGATGGTGGAATATCGTACAGACAACCACAAATATCCAAAAGCATCAACCACCCTAATTCAGGATTTTGCTTTCAGTTCCCTTTAATTACCCTTGAAGCTGAGCTTCCTTGCTAGTGAGAGGCACATACCGAACAGAAGTCTCAGTCCGGATACTGATAGAACCATCGGAGTTCTTATCCACAACCTTTAAATCTTGAAATACATTTCCAACAGGAATAACCATTCGTCCACCCGTCTTCAACTGGTCGATTAGTGGTTGCGGAATTTCTGGTGCCGCTGCTCCAACGTGAATGGCATCATAAGTAGCAAACTCAGGCCAACCCTGCCTTCCATCTGCGAACACAACACTTATACAATGAAATTAAAGATCCCCCAACTTAAAATAGCAATTGTTTAAACTGCTTAAGAAGCAATAATATTACAATGCATCTATTGCCATGGATTAAAGGAAAGAGCCTATGACAGTGAAAATGAAGACACGCAAATATCTTGGATGGCCATAACATGATGAATGCTTATGGATCAACTCTACTTTTAGCTTAAGGTGACTAAATCACTTCATAAAAATGTCAAATCTGAACACTAGGTTATGCTTTTTGTTTATCTGAAAGACTCATAGAAGTTTTAACTATTCAATCATTACTAATCCTCCATCCCCCATACTAGACATATCACATATAGACTAGATTAAACTGTCATGGTCTAATAGTGACTTGGATAATGTGAGGTGCCTAAGTCCTGCATCAGGTTGTATGAGATGTTTGGTGAAGTACTTAAGTGACTTGGTTCTTCCCTCTTGATAGCTAGCTTGAATGGAAGGGTTCTACAGGTGGCTGGGTGCTTAAGAAACGGTATCGGAACCTTGTTGATGGTGTCTCTGAAAGGGATGCCAATGGAGGGACTGATTGAGAAAGCTAAGTGAAGCGTCGTAGAGTGTAGTTGTTGGGACATTGGCTCACAGTGATCATGTTTGGTGGACATACTAAACAATTTGGTTCTCACTCAATACATAGCTTTTAAGGGAGGTGTCCCAAGTGCTTGAGTGCTTATCATGGTCAAATAGATCAAATGAAACAGCACTATTGTTGTGCAAGAAGTATAAAAATTTAAATCTTTCATAACCGTGGAAATAATAGAAAGAAATCATACCACCATTATGCACAGAAAGAGAACCATCTTTCAATTTTGGAGCTGCAGCACTTTTTTCAATATTATTGATTGAAAAGGAAACCAACTCAGGAATGTGTTCCACCCCAACAGCACGGCCATTGGGTCCAACCATCACAGCAAAGCACGCAGTCAGATACCCAGTCCCTGCATAGTGTCCCAAAGTATATAGATTGTGAGTAAAAAACTTAAGCAAAATTCTTGTCATTGTCAAACAGAACATCACTTAATTTTGTATAGCAAATCAAGGAACTTGAAACATTTTCACATTAACCAGCTATCCAAATCTATAGGAGAAACCTTCAACCTTTTACAAATCCATCAAGAAAAGAAAACAAATCACATTGTATGTGGCATGTACACACCCTTATTATTTCAGTTGTTATTAAATGGTATCAATACTACCATCAATTTTAGTAATGAATCTTATCCAACATGGCATAATAACTTCAACAATTTGTCTAGTGTCTATATCCTTCATCAACAACAAAAATAAGCACACACAATATAAATTAGGAAAATACCAGAGCCAACATCCAGAGCATGCATTCCAGGTTGTAGATAATTTTCCAGCAATTGAAGACAGGTGGCATGCATGTGAGGTGCAGATATAGTGGCATTATAGCCTATAGACATAGGACTGTCTATGTAAGGTTGAACCCCATTAGGTACAAATAAACCTCTGTCAATTTTTTCCATTGCTTCAGCTACCTTACTAGATTTGATTATTCCATAACGCTGCAAATTCTCCACCATCCCTTTGTTTTCATTGATGGCACTCCCAGACCAGTATTGCTGTAATTTTTTGGAAACATATATCAAAATAATAAATTTATGATATGAGAAATACAAAAAAAAAACCTAAAAAAAACAAAGAAGTATTGATACAATACAACAACTCATCGAAAAGAAACTTGATTTACGATAAATGAGAGAGGTTACCACCTTACCTCCATCGTAGAGATGATACGGTAGTGTTTCCCGTGGAAGGCGAGAACTGTGATGTTATCAGTGTGACACAGATCAGCCTGAGTGGAAGTTACGCAGAGAAATGCTACGGGAAAGTGGGAACAATGTCTAAAGGCGTTTATTCATTCTTTTTCTCTTGTTTTTTTTCTTCTTCTTTAATCTTGCACCAAACCCAATCTCCATCCACAGGCCAGTACTCCTGTGGGCTTATTGCTTCGAGAGATGGAATGGGCTTGTTGAACTTGGGCTCGAATCAAAAACAAGAAATAGTTCGAGAATGATAAAAACGAAAAGGTTTTGTTCTCAATAGACTATCCAACACACTTATATAGATCCTGCATGGTAAAAAAATAGTGTTGAAACATTGTTTACAGGTATGCTCCATTAGAGCGTAATTTTTAGAAATTTGTGTATGACTTAGATTCTATTTTTAGTGATCAAATTTTCCAAACATACAATTTTGAGAACCAAATCGATAATTTACTCATTTTATTTTAGACATATTCAAATATGATTTATTTGTTGTGAAAAAGTTTTTCCACATAACTTTATAGGGTTGTCCTATCTCCTGTGTCCATCTCTTGCAAATCCAAATTTACTTATTTTCACCAATTGGAAACCATTCTTAGTAAAATTTAAACTCCCTCAACATACTCTATCTTTTGGAAAACATTGGTTTTATAAATAAAAATATATATTAAATGCTTTAGAAATTCCATTTGATCTAAAATTGTTTTAAAAAAAATCCATTTAAATAAATAATGCATGAGTATCTATGCAACTCCGATGTCCTATTCAGCATCGACGAATGAATACAAGTGTTTTCAACTATTTTGTTGTCAATGAAACACTTATTAACCTTTTCAAGAGATCATCCATCTCTTTAAATCAAGTACACTTAACTATGAAACTGTTAACTTATGCCTCCTAAAAAGAAGCATGTTGTTCGTACGAGTTTTGATAGCCAATTCTTTTAAACTATCATTAATTGTAGTCTTATACCTACATAATCTTTTAATCTCTCATTTAGATATTTTTTCTTTCATTCACATGTCCAGGTTGATTCACTCTTAAGCTGTAAAGTTTTAAGATCGTGCTCTTTGCACATTTGGAATAGCTTCTTCAAACCAGATTATGTCCCATCTGCATTGCACCAAATTCTAAGATCGTGTTCATTAAAAAAATGTAAGCAAACCAGAAAAAAAAATTGTTTACTTCATCACAGAAAGCTCAGTCCCCACCGAATTTGCAGCAGATGCACTGTGCAGCACCCCCGGACCAAAAAAAATAAATTAAAAAGAGCATTATATAGATCTAATATAAAAATGGAATTAAGAACTGCTAGCATGCTCTAGTATTAATGTTCAAAGATGTAGCACAAGAAACTATGCCTGCTCCATTGTCGTACTGTAGCTTCATAGTCATGCATTAAACGTTCACAGCCCTCGTGCAATATAAAGAAACGAGAGAAACAGGACCTTTCTTTTAATTTACATGTAGAGAATTAGTTGTATCTGATACAACCTTTCACCAAAAATTTTGATGAGCTTTTCACTAGATCCATTACAAGGGGAGTAGAAGTTACGGATGAGTATTTCAAGTGTCATCAAACGCTTTAGAAATCTAAAAGTAACTGAGGAAGAATACTCTCCAAATGAGTAGCTTCTATTTGAGTATCACCCTCAGCCTCTGCAATAGCAACAGAGCGCTGAACTGCCTCTACATCCACAGAAATATTTCATCAAAAACAAGACGATATAGAATATGTACAAATCATAGTCTTGAGCAAACATCAATGTGTTTCTTATTTAATATGGACGAACCTGTGATAAAAACCCGGAGAAGTTCACAGGTAAGCTTCAAAGCACTGGCATTAGCTGCATGGGAAAAGATGGACAAATCACAAATGAGTTTTAGTGAACGTCCAATTAGAAATGCCAACACCACTATAGTGTGACATGATCACCAAATAAGAAATCAGTCAACAGAATGATAATGACATAAATACCAGAAGTTGTCCGATTCTTCTTGGAGGATCCAGCTCCTACCTGTAGCAGTAAAATTGATTTGCACATTATTGACACAAAATGCAACATTTAAGTAGAAGATATTCTTATAAAAAAAAAGTAGAAGATATTCTTCTTGTAAAAAAAAAAGTAGAAGACATTCTACAACATAGGATAGTAGCTAAAACATTAGAGAATGTAGGATCAAGTAAAGATGCTACTTCTATCGATAGCATCTAGCCTGTTATAAACTACAACATTGTAGATCAAGTTTTTTGTGAAAAATAGTTTGAGAAGTAAGAACCAGAAATATCATAAAAACAAATGTCGCAATACCTAAATAACTAAGAAAATAAATTGAAAGGGAAACAGTTGGAGCCAAACATTGTACATTACCAAATATTTTAACCAGTTAGCACATGGTCTACAAGGATTTTTTGTGGTCATTCGGATTCACATGTTCATAGTTTCAAGTTGAAGGTTCTTCAAGGATGTGGTCAAAAGTAAGAAATGAATAAAAAATTTAAAATACATTCTCAGGCAGCATATCAATCAGTACTGAATTATATAATATGAAGTGTTCATGTACCCTATAAGTGATTGAAATTGAAAGATCCTGCCAACAATACTTAACCAAATGTGTAGATGTGCACATCAGTAAAACAGAATAACACAGCACATCGTAAGAAGAAAAGAAGGAAACCAAATATAGTTTGCATTACTAATAAGTAAATCACTGAAGAAGAACAAAAACATTGTGGAATTGGGCGTTTTCCATTGATTGACAAGCACAAGTCACAATTAAAGTTCCAAATAATTGTTCAAAATCCAACGTTCCCCAAATTCAACAAGTAGCATTAAGCAATCGATATGCATATCAAGAAATGAAATGAGAGAAGGGGGGAAATTTGAAAACCTCGGATTCCAAAGCATCGTTGGTTGCAACATTTTCACGCTCTGCAAAATGATATAGTTAGGGATTCATAGAAATTGGGAAGAAAATTAGGATAGTAAGAGAGAGAGAGAGAAGGTGTATGGGTATAACCAAGGGTTCGCAATGTCCAAATGCGCTTCATGATTGAATGGATTAGATCCTATTTTGAACGACAGGTATTAAATAACGATAAAAATGTGCTGTGAAAACTGGAAATAGAGAAGAATAAAGGGTTATAGTGACTCCATACACAGTCGAAGGTAGTTTCCTCCATTGGTTGTTGCAATTTGCAGGTTCGCCAATCACCCACAAACCTCCGAGCACAGTCCACACACAACAAATGACACTCGCTTCCCTTAGAGTTGGAGGGAAATAATAACAATAACCTCACCTCATTCCTCCAATCAAACAAACTATATATATATATATATAAATTGAATAACTTTTTTTTTTACCATTTACATGGAAAGGTTAGAAATTTTAATGAGTATTTATTATTTAAATTGTTTATAACATTCATTCAAAATGTTTGTTTTCTGAATAATAATAAATGTATATAATGTCTCACAATTTTTCATAGAGTATATAAGGAAAAACATTCAACAACTTAAAACAACAAATGAATTAGTTGGTTTTGATATACTTTTTATATTTATTTTGTCTCTTATAATTAGGATGGGAGATAATAAATCCAAAGCTCGCTTATCTTGGGAATTAGAGCAAGTGCACTGAATAACAAAGGCAACTAATGTATGTAGATCTCAATCATGAAATCAAGATTCAATGATAGTGTATTTCTACAGCATGAAATCTTACTTTAATTTTTGTAAATACTAAAAAATGTTATAGAAATATTATCTTAAAAATTGTTATTGAATATTCTATAAATTTAAAATTTATTATTTCAAATACAAATTGTCTAATTATATGTAGTTCAATGATTAAGATATGCCTATTTCATTATTTTTAAGGTACGTAACTATGAAATCATTTAATCGATCTTGTGTTGGATGAGTACCTTTGATGATTGAATTTAGCTTTCTCTCCTAAGCTCATCAACTTTAACGAGTGGAGAGTGTAACTAATGATACTATGATATTAAGGTAATGCAGGGTACACAATATTTTGTGAGGTGTAGAAAGTATTGTGTGGATCAAGGCCGACCCACTATTAAATGAGGTCCAAAACCAACTTTAAGATGAAACTTTTTATAAAATTTTAATTTTAATTTGAGTTTTTTTTTAGATGCTAAATTATTATTAAAACCAAGAGTCCTTTTTTCCTTTGGCAATTCAACACGGGTATTATCGATTGTTTTATTTGTTCTATATTGAGTCAATATGAGGCCATGAACAATAGCACTTATATGAGGCATTTCTTAATTTTGGTAAAATATAATTTTTCTTGAGGCCTAAAATCTTAGGTAGCTTTGATTATTTGGCCCTTGGGATAGTCTTGGTGTGAGGACTCTCTTAGAATATATATATATATATATATATATATATATATATATATATATATATATATTGTATATTTGTGAGGAATTGAAACTGAAAAGAAAAGAGAAAAAAACCAAAATGTTCAAAAAGTGGATAATGATCAATTGTATTTGGAGAATGTTCTTCGTTTTATAAATTTATAACAGTTTGAGTACTAATTATCAAAATATAATTCTAACCTTCTTAACTGCTACTAATTGTATTCTAATATTTCTAACTAATTACTAATCACTTTTTAATTACATTTAAGAGACTCGACCCCTATTTACAATTATATGCTAGGTTTTATTGCCCTTAATTAACTTCAATTTGAATTGAGATAAGTTTTGAATTATACTAGATTTAACTAGGTTATTTTTAGCTTTATCAACTATAAATTATTAATTATCAATT
>JBBPBT010000347.1:4105329-4117727 GCA_037974875.1 Cicer bijugum
ATCGCTTATATAAATTTTAATATTTATTTATGTATTATATTGCATTTATACATTATTTGATGATTTTGATTTTTTTTCTAATAATATTTATTAGTTTAATTTAATTTTTTTTTACTATTTTAAACATATTCGACTATTACCGTAATATTAAAATATTATATGTTATATTCTGTATCAAATTTACTATTTTGCCGTATTTTTATAATATTAATATTTTTTTTATATAATTGTAATTTAAATATTAAAAAGTTAATCCAAATTACACTTTTGCAATTAGACCGAATTAAATTGGATATTTTAAAACCTGACATACAAATCAAATGACATGTCATTTTATTTTTAGAATAAATGATTTTTTTTGTCTTCTTTAAAATAAAGCTAAACCGCACTATGATGATCCTTTTTTGTTTTTGTAACTCAAACATACCTTTTTCGTATAAATAAATATAATAATCATAATATATATTAATTAATAGTACTTTCGTTCGTTAGAGACATCAATTATTATATTCCTCCGCAAGAAACATGAGTTTGATGCAAATATAGTAGAATCCCACCAAATAAGAATAAACTATATTATAACCTCGAATATTACAAACATCATGCAAATGGAAATGTCAAACGCACTAATTAAACAACGGGTGATCAGTGTTAGTGCATAGTATTAATTTTAAACCTATACTATTGGAGTTTAGTTTTGTGCCGTAGGGAAGCGTGTGATTCTATAATGCCTTATTCTTTTTGTTGGACGAAACTTCACTCCAATATATGAACATATGTAATACCTTATTTTGATTCCAACGGAGGGACAATAGTCATCCTGCGGTCCTTTTAACAACAAAAAGCCATTCGGTTAAGCTACTGTGCTGAATTAAGGGATGATCACATCGACTGAGAAAGGCTATGCATGTAAGATAACTGTTACTAACGCTGTCTATTTTCTTTAGTAAACAAAAAGTATTATTAAAAAATGTAAAGGGTAATGAGAAGATGGACGGCCTTATGAGATTAAAATAAATGTTTAAAAGTTAATTAAAATTTTAATCAAAATTATTTGAAAATCCTTTTTTTTTTAGTGTTAATGTTTCTGGGTGAGACAATGAGTTAATCAATATCAATTTGATTATAATAATGAAAAATAAATGTATCTATTGAAATTAAAGCCATCAAACTTAAAAATAACATATAAATATGGGATTAACTTATCTAAAATGAACAATTTACTTTGAATGAGTAATATCAACCATTAATGATCAAATATATGGTTGATATTATTTGCATGACCAATCACAAATGATTATAATATCAACCATTGATTTACTTATTTTATGAACTATTTAGTGACATAAGTTATTTTCGACTTTATACAACAATTATATATGAAGTAGGAGAACAATGTGCTTGTGATTTGTGGAGCATTTAGGACTCTAAGGAACAAGAGTATTTGAGTGCACATAATTGAGACCATGCAACAAGTCCATACACGTAGTATGTCTACTTTAGAAGACTGACAAAAAACTAATCAATCTGATACCTTAGACATCAACAAACCTACCATTATTCATAGGGAGTTCTAAAAAAAATGACACTAGGTCGCTTCAATGCAACATAGATGCTCCCTTTTCATCGCACCACAACTGTGATGGTATTGAAATTTATCTCTGAGACGATAATGACAACTTTGTTTTAGCTAAAATTGAATGGTTTCCCGTATCTATTCAGTTGATGAAAGTGAAGTGTGTGATCTCTTGAGCACACTTCATTAGATATACAATTTTCAAAATTTGAATTTTGAGTTGGAGATGGACTCCAAAAGAGTGGTGGTTCAATTTCATAACAACAAAGAAAATGTATTTTATGATTGTAGACATGTTTTTTTTTATCCTATTTTGTTAATTATCATGCATGTTGAGTTTATTATGAGATACACAAATGGGACAATTCGTGTTTTTATAAAAGTAGCCGCATTTTTAATTAGTTTGCATTGATACTCGAAGGATATCGATATATTAAATTATTATGAATTAAATGATACAAGCTTTCTTTAAGAAACAATAATAAATATGCAATGTTAAGATAAAATTATTTGATGGTAATACCCTAAGTCACAATCCCTCAATTAACCATGTCATTTTTGCAGTATATTTTAAATAAAAAAAAAGGTCTTTTTTACTAGATAAATAAATTATATAATTTATTTTTGTCTTGGCAAGTTAGGATTAGTTTTAATTAAAATAATTTTACTATTATAAGACATCTTTTAATCTCATTTTATAATAGTAATTGATAAAAATACCATGTTGTCCTAATTAGTTAATCCAATTCCAACTATATGATATTAATTTTGATATGATAAAATAATATATTTAACTTATCATATTTTACTAACTCATAAAACATTAGATTAAAATAAAATATAATAAATTAGCGATCCAATCCTTTTTATACGAAAATACTTTTAAAAATGAACAAAATCGAAGAGTACAGGCCCAGTGGTAAAATGAAACTTTTTCTAAAGCCTTAGGCCCAGTGGTAGTATTGTGGGTCAGAACCCGCAACTTTCACGGTTAGGAAAACTGCCAAATTTTGAAAAATGCCTCTGGTTGGGACCCCATTTGGCAGGTCTCCCTTCTCTCCACCTGAAAAATATTATTGCTACTATTATTCGAATCAGAACCCTAATTCAAGTTTTTGCATCCCAAATTGTAAATTAGATTTCATTAATTTTGGTCCATTAGTTTAATTTCCACAGAATCGAAACACAAAGAGGTAAAGTAAGCAATTCGTTGGTCTGATTGTTCCTCACAGTAATGGCAAAGTCGCAAGAAGAAGTTGCGATTCAAGCAATCAATCATGCTTTGAAGTCTCTGCGGAAGCGTCATTTGCTCGAAGAAGCCGCTCATGCTCCTGCTTTTCTTGCACTTTCTAGGCCTATCGTATCCCAGGTTTCCTTTTTAGTAACAATTTTCATGCTTTTTAGGGATTATTATTATCTTATTTAATTATTTATCACAAAGTAAATTCCATTTTTTTTTGTTTCCTTTATTGTGTAACTATAACCAATTAGTTCAATTATCGGTTCCAATGGAATAGTGCTTAATGCTTATGAACGATTTTAACTTTCTTCAAGTATTTATTAGTGAATGTTGCTTGATATTGATATGAATTTTGTTGCTTGGATCGTTGTTTATGTCGTACAATTAAATCTTTTTTTTTTTTTTTGTTTAATTAAGTATTGTATTAATGTGGTTGAAGGGCTCTGAGTGGAAAGAGAAAACAGAGAACTTGCAATTGGAACTTCAGCAATGCTATAAAGCTCAATCTAGGCTTTCTGAGCAGCTTGTTGTCGAAGTAGCTGAATCCAGAGCTTCAAAAGCTTTAATTCAAGAGAAAGAAAGTGCAATTGTTGATATGCAGAAGGAGTTAACAGAATTAAGGTTGTTTGATGTTTCTTGTGTGTTGTAAAAGACACTGACATGTTTTTTTGTTGAGTTTGTGATAAATGATTGCAACTTAAGTTAAATTGATGTTGTGAATTGCAGAGACGAGTGCTCTCAATTAAAGACAGATTTGGAACAAAAGCTTAAAGAATTAGAATTAGTAGTGAGCGAGAATTCAGAACTTAAAGCACAATTAGAGCAGATGACTACCAAAGCCAATACAGCTGAAGCTGAAAATAAGATGTTGATTGACCGTTGGATGTTAGAAAAAATGAAGGATGCCGAACGCCTGAATGAGGTATAATACCATCCCATATTCTCATCCACTATACAACTTTTGGAACTAGATATTAGTATTGGTACACATTCTCTGTGAGAATGGATTTAGCTTTGGCAAGCTGTGCATCTTTGAAGGAGATAATCTTAGAGCCAGTTTAGATGAACTTTTCAGTCAGCAGTTATAGGAGAACAAAAGTTGAAATGGTTATGCAATGATTGTGAGTCTTGTAAATAATAGCTTCTCGTGTAAGGTTGAAATCAGCTTCTGTACAGATGTTTTCAGTATGTTCCTTTTTCATAAGTTAATAATCAAATATTAAATATTTATCTTGTTTGTAAAGCTCCTCCAAGCTAGAAGCTAACCTAAACAGAGCCGTAATGTCATTTTTTTTATATTTTCAAATTTGAATCTTAATAGTTAGTAGTTTGTCTATTCAAAAGTCAAAGTGAATAATAGATTTGAATCACTGTGATAGTTACAGTGGTAGTTTATGTTTCCTACATGTAGAATCCTCACAAAACTGTGACGTTAACAAACTGTATTTGCATATTATTTTAAATACCTACTTATGTTGCCAATTCAACTAATAATACATTTTCTTTCCCTTTAGGCAAATGCACTATATGAAGACATGGTTCAGCGGTTAAAGGCTAGTGGTCTAGAACAACTTGCGAGGGAACAGGTGGATGGAGTTGTTCGGCGAAGTGAAGAAGGTGCTGAATTCTTTTCAGAGTCAAACATCCCCTCCACATGCAAATACAGGCTAAATGCACATGAAGGAGGTTGCGCTTCCATGCTGTTTGAGTACAATTCTAGTAGATTGATTACTGGGGGACAGGATCGTACAGTTAAAGTGTGGGATACAAATACAGGATCCTTATGTTCTAATCTTCATGGCTGCCTTGGCTCGGTATTGGATCTCACTATCACCCATGATAATCGATCTGTTATTGCTGCAAGCAGCTCAAACAACCTGTATGTGTGGGATGTGAACTCGGGTCGTGTCCGTCATACCCTTACCGGGCACGCAGATAAAGTTTGTGCTGTTGATGTCAGCAAGGTTTCAAGTCGTCACGTTGTTAGTGCAGCTTATGACCGTACTATAAAAGTTTGGGACTTGGTGAAAGGTTACTGCACAAATACAATCATGTTTCACAGCAACTGCAATGCTCTTTGCTTCAGCACAGATGGACAGACCATATTTTCGGGACACGTTGATGGTAATCTTCGTTTATGGGACATTCAGACTGGAAGGCTACTAAGCGAGGTTGCTGCTCATTCACTTGCCATCACATCGATATCCCTATCTCGAAATGGAAATATTGCATTGACCAGTGGAAGGGATAATTTGCACAATTTGTTTGACGTGCGATCTCTTGAAGTTTGTGGCACATTAAGAGCCACAGGAAATAGAGTGGCTTCGAACTGGAGTCGCTCGTGTATTAGTCCAGACAACAATCATGTTGCTGCTGGGTCTGCTGATGGATCTGTCTATATATGGTCAATATCTAAAGGTGAAATAGTCAGTACTCTGAAGGAGCATACTTCTTCTGTTCTCTGTTGTAGGTGGAGTGGAATGGGAAAACCCCTAGCTTCAGCTGACAGGAATGGGATTGTGTGCGTCTGGACATAATGGTGTAGCGGTAAAGCTTGATTTAATAGTTTTCAAATTGGCTTTGCTTAATTCTTTATTAAACTGTTCCATGTTTATACAGTATACCACTCAAATTTTTTAAAATTGTATATATTACTTTTTAACTAAGTACTTTCCTTTAGACCACTCTTTCGATATCTCAAGGGAAATATTAATAACCCTAATATCTAATTAAGCTCTATTGTGAACTATGTCATTGGCAAAATTTAAACTAGGATTCAGAATAAGAAAAATTGCTGCACTAGTGACACTGTAAGTTTGTGCAATCTGGATGAATTTTTCAATCATTTGATATTTATAATACCCGAATCCAACATTCCAATAGCCTAATTAAATCCAACTATTTTTATAGCTTCACCCAAAACCACAACACTATAGTTTTAGTATAGAAGATATTTAACCCAATGTCTCTGACAAAGACATTGGTTGCTGCAGCATATGCATATATTGTATTGTGGTTTTGGATGAGATATTAATAATAGTTGAGCTGAATAGACTATTGGGGCAGTGGTGTTGGGTATTATGCATATCAGAAGCATATCAATGATTGGAAAAATTAATCGGGGTTGCACTACCTATAGTGTCACTAGTGCTGCATAATTTTTTTTCTTCTGATTTTTATTTAGATTTTAGACTTGGAAAATTTGTTTAACCATGTAATTAGCTTCTTCCATGTAACTACACATAGCTTCGTCCATGTAAGTATACTTATTGGATGGCATTCTTAACTGTAACCTTTTGGATACACCTCCTGTATCTGTAGGGAAGTAAAACATTGCCGTGGGAAGAGTTATCATAAGTGAGTAGAACAAATGGGCTAAACAAAAGATTAAGGTTGGGAATAGGTGCATAAAGGAACATTTTTAAGTCATAGACAAAGTATAATCAAAGAATGTATACAGGGTTAAGACCATAAAACCTTTTTCTATGCAGTTAAGGCACGCGACCTATCTATCGTCAATTTGTGAATGAAATTGAGCTTCATAGAATTGGGACAATACTAGGTAACCTATGTCCTACTTTAGGGTATTTACAGATTGGTTTTGATATTTTATTTTGAAAAATGTATATAATATAGTGTTTTGTAGTATTTTTAAGAGAATACCTTTCTCTATAACAACATTTCATAAAGAAATAGATACGAAAAAGTTTAATAAGTAGAAGAAAAAAATATCAAGTATCGTAAAGCAAATAAAATAAGGACGACAATAAAAAAATTTCTTAAAAAACAAAGATAAATACTGTGCATTGAAAAGATGTAACGCATATTCTAGTCCATTTGTTCTAACTAAATTTATTCTAGTCCATTTTTGTTTGTAAATTTATTCTAGTCCATTTTTGTTTGTTCTAACTAGGTTTATACATTCATGAACATTAAAAGTACGGCACAACTCCTCTCAGATTACATATAATATATGTGTGATTGCCTGTTGCGGTTAATGTATTTAAGGTTGAAGTTATTTTCACTTTAGATTGGATTAGATAAGAACTGAAATCCAACCAATATTTAAAAAAAAAGTTTTTATTTTTGGTCTGTAGTTTTTTTTTTTATTTACATTCTTTTTCAGTTTTTGGTTTTGATTGCTATGGTTTGAATTGAAGTAGATTGGATGTGAAAACGTCTATCTTAGTTGATGTTCTTCAACCACAAAATTCGATATAACGCCCAACGCATTACGCTATATAAATTTTTACAACAAGCAACCAACCAGCAAGAACGTCACACTAGTGTCAAAATCAAATTATAATCACTGAAGACTACATAATTCGTTTCTCAAATTCCTTTTGCCAAATCGAACATTTTTCATAATACATAGAAATAAATCCTAGCCTTTGGCAAATTATCTAAACAACTTAGCTCAATCGTTTGTTAGATTTTAAAAAAATGATTTTGATATTTTATATTTTTAAAAAAGACTTTTATAAAAATTTACTTAAAAATAATAGAATTTATTTCAGATTTATAAGTTACTGATTAAAAATAATAATTTTCATATTTATTAAGTTTGATATTTACTATAAGATATTTTACATGATAAATATCACTTAAAAAAATGTATATCTCAAATAAATTTTTTGAAAAAATTCTCAAAATAACTTTTCTTTTTATTATTTTTTAAAATTTTAATATTAAAAAGTTTTCAAAAAAAGTAGATGAAATATTTAAAATAATATTTCAAAGATAATTTATTTAATTATTTTTTATTTGTAGTTTTGTTTTATTTATTTTTTAAAAGTTAAAATCATTTTAAAGAAAAACCGTAACAAACAGACCAATAATTGTATATATACACCGAGTGTATTAGAATTAAATATTATTTTCTATGTGAAATACATCATTATCTTGTCTCTATATCTAACCAAATGAATGTTGTACTCAAGCCAAACTACTTGTAAATAAATACAGCCGTTTTTTTTCTCTATCACTTTTATTACAAGCTAGTTGCTCAGTTGGGAATTAGAGTACTTTTTGTCCATCTTCATTCGCACATGGAACTACACTACTTTCAAAAGCGATCACGTAAGCTACGGATAAATGCAGTAAATATGTATCATTGTTGTTTTGTTGGTTGTGTTATTCCACTTGCGAAAATGTCACCTCTTCCAACCATCACGTTCGCTGAGGTAATGTGGCATGTTGTCTAAATATAAATATCCTTATATTACACAATAACCATTTTACACAAACCTTTATTAGATTTGGAACCTAACTGCCAAACATTTCCCCAATAAGTAAAATGTATCATATTTCCTTGTATTAAAAAAAAACAATCGTAGATATTTCCTCTTGTTTCTAGTATAAACAATAAAAAATATAATTCATATTTAATAAGAATATATAGTATGTAGTTTGTCTCATAAGTCAAACTCATATATAGTAGTTATAAAGAGATTTGATAGTTGGAGTACATATTTAAATCTAACGTACCTCTCTTTCTCTAGGTGTTTCGGTGTATGGCTCTTTAGAAAAAAAAAACTAGTATGTAATCTCATTTAATTGTATTAGTGTAGCAAAAAAATAATTGTATTATCTAAAATACTTTTCATTGAAATTTGTTTCAAAGAAATAAAAAAGGTGATGAAAAAGAATAATTTGTTGAACAAGATAGGAAGCTTTTTAGTACTCAATTTATCTTACAATGAATATTATTTTAATAAAAAAAATTTCTCAAAATAATATTATATAATTTTTAATACAGTTTTAATTATTTTTTAATTACTATTCAATGATTATTATATACACATCTTTCAAAGAATTATTATATTTTGTATTAATAATAATGAAAAATTCATCGATAATTAAAATGAGTAGCATAATAAAATGACTTATTTTTTTCTTTTATTTATTAAAATTTTTAATATGTGTAAAAAAAAATTTAAAGTGAGATACATTGCGAGACGAAGTGCGTAATCTCAATAATTGAAGTGGTCACTTTCATATTTTGAGCATAACCGACCTAATCTATTTTCTTATCCTTCACAATTCACTAAATGTAACCACCGTAGTCGATTTCTTCATAATTATTAATTGTCGATGCCCATAAGGAACTTTTACCTTTAAATTATTATTATATTTTAAAAATAAAATTCCCTAGACCCTATCCAAGGTTTTCATTTCTCTATATAAAGCAATCCAAGGCCGGTCGAAAAAATAATAAAACAGCATTTGAAGGTTTTATTTTTTCCTCATCACAAGTGACAACGTACCAAAATGGAAATGAAGAAGCTTTTGTGGGTTTCATTATCCCTTGCTTTAGTTTGCGGAATTGCTACTAGCTTTGATTTCCACGAAAAAGATTTAGCTTCGGAGGAAAGTTTATGGGATTTATACGAAAGATGGAGAAGTCACCACACAGTTACTCGAAGCCTTGATGAGAAACACAACCGTTTCAACGTGTTCAAAGCCAATGTTATGCATGTCCACAATACCAATAAATTAAATAAACCTTATAAGCTTAAGTTAAATAAGTTTGGTGACATGACTAATTATGAGTTCACGAGCATCTATGCTAATTCCAAGGTTAATCATCATAGAATGTTTCGTGGCACACTACATGACAAAGAGACCTTCATGTATGAGAATGTATACGATGTTCCTTTTTCAATTGATTGGAGGAAGAAAGGAGCTGTCACTAAGGTAAAAGATCAAGGCCAATGTGGTAAGCAAAATAGACAACTTACTTCTAAATATTTGTTTTTTAAATTACGTTTTTAAGTATCGTAATAGTAATTGCTCAGTGATAGTTGCTCACCATTTGTAAGAGTATTTAAAAAGTTAATATATATATTAAATAATTATTATTAAAATATCTAATAGATTTTTTCATTAATTGGTTTCTAAAATTTTCAAATTATAGTCCTTATAATTTTTGAATTTTGTTAATTGGTCCCATAATTTTTTAAATTGATCCCTCAACCAAATTCCAATATTGATCCAATTTTTTCAATTTTCAGTTTTGAAACAAAAAGTTCTAAAATTATTAAAAA
Source organism: Cicer bijugum (assembly GCA_037974875.1). Taxonomy (NCBI): domain Eukaryota; kingdom Viridiplantae; phylum Streptophyta; class Magnoliopsida; order Fabales; family Fabaceae; genus Cicer; species Cicer bijugum. The sequence continues at coordinate 4,115,192 of JBBPBT010000347.1, forward strand.
AAGACTTGATTCTATCCAAACAACTCCATTAGTAAATGAAGAAAATTCACTTAAAATATTTGAATTTCTTAAGATTTTAAATCCCTCAAATTTCTAATTTACTTCATTAGATGCAATGATCTCTTCATCATTTGCTCCACGAAACTTTTAGAAAAATTTAGATGTCCATCTAAAAAAATACCACTATATTTTGAAGGGAACTAAGTCATTTTTTTAATTCCCTAGGGGTTCATTTATTTTTTATTTTTATGTTTTCTGTTTTAATTCCCTAGGGGTCCAATATTCTGTTTTATTTTTTAATTTCCTAGGTGAGAAACTCATTGATTTTCCTATCCTAAAATATAAATAAAATAGTATTTATTTAGTGCTTCAAGCGCAAATTAGAACATTGATTCCCTTAACTTCCTACTAACATTTTTGTTTGTTTTGGTGGAAGAATATTGTTGTAGTAAAATGTTGTATTTTTGTAATGTATTTTATAGGTAGTTGTTGGGCGTTTTCAACAATTGTAGCCGTTGAAGGTATTAACCAAATAAAGACACAAAAACTAGTGTCCTTGTCTGAGCAAGAACTTGTGGATTGTGATAATCAAAAGAATGAAGGATGCAATGGTGGATTAATGGAATATGCGTTCGATTTCATCAAGCAAAATGGCATAACAACTGAAAGCAATTATCCTTATGCTGAAAAAGATGGAACTTGTGATATACTAAAGGTGTGTATATAAATTTTAATTAATTAATTGACTTATGATAAAGTTTAAGATTCAAATGAATCAAATTTCACTTGATGCAGAGGAATAAACCAGCAGTGTCAATTGATGGTCATGAGAATGTCCCTCTCAACAATGAACTTGCATTGCTCAAAGCTGCTGCCAACCAACCTATATCAGTAGCCATTGATGCTGGGGGATCTGATTTCCAGTTCTATTCAGAGGTTAACTATTAATCTTTGTTGAGTAATTTTTTATTAAAAGAAAAAATATGTTAAAAAAAAAATTGAATCACCATGACAAATAAAATGTATTGATTTAGAATTTGATGTTTTTATTAATTAATAATAAATTAAGCACGTTCTGGAATTGAAATAATAGTTATAAATACATCTAATATGTTGGAATGATTTGTTTAAATATGAGAATGTGAGTTTTATGGCCTTATTCATGAGAATAAAAATAAAATTAAAGATAATTTTTTATTCTCTAACTTTTATTGCTAATTAAGTACCCAAGAAAAACCTTCTTTGTTATTTAAGGTTATTTTCTTATATAATTACAGGGAGTATTTAGTGGACACTGTGGTACTGAGCTGAATCATGGAGTAGCAATTGTGGGGTATGGAGCAACTCAGGATGGAACAAAATATTGGACGGTGAAAAATTCTTGGGGAAGCCAATGGGGAGAAGAAGGTTACATTAGAATGCAAAGGAACATAATTCAGCAGGAAGGTCTATGTGGCATAGCAATGGAGGCTTCCTACCCAATCAAAAAGTCATCTACCAACCCAACAGAAACTTCAATTCCTAAAGATGAGCTTTAAATGATTCCCATCAGAATCTAGCTACATTAAATAATATTATTTGTATCTCATACTTCATATATGTGTGTCTAATTATACATCGTGGTACCTATGTTAGGATTGTGTTTTCTAGAAATATAGAAATAATATGTGTTATTTTGATTGCTTGTATTACTCATTGCTATTATAATATTTTAAAAGAAGATTTAAATATAGTTTTCTGTCTTTTATTTTTGTATAAGGGATGATTTTTTTTTACAATTACAATAAAATCTATAGTAATATTTGATTATTTGAATAATTTATAATAATCATATATTATAATATTCTTTCAACAAAACATCTATCTAATCTTATAATATACTTGTATTTAAAAAAAATCTCTATACATACTTTGACTTTGAAACGTATATTAGAACATTTTTTTTATAGGCAATGACTTAAAACCATTCATGTACTTTTATGTAAAAGATATCTAAAACTACGATATTTATAAAGTTATTCTGATGAAAAAATAATTTTGTTATTATAGTTAAGGCAAAGGCAATGCCTAGTCTCCTACAGATAAAAAATCATTTTTATAATTTTGACAATAATTTTTTGATTTTACACAACGGTGGTTATTGCGCATTGTTAAAGACCAAATATATTGCAGTGAAACTTTTTAAAATATAAAATATTTATCAAAATTCTTTTTATCTTTATCATGTATATGTTAAGGTTGCATACTTAACTTTAGAATTGATTTAAAATTATATTGAACCGTTTATGACAATAATCATCCGACTATTTAAAATTTTACAATTTATTTAAGATTAGGTTTAACAGTTTATGATTGTACTCATCAAACTCTTTGAAATTGTTACAATGAAAAAGACTAATGATCGTTATTTATAAAAGATAAAAAACAAAAATAAATTATAAAAAAGATAAATAACAAAAATAAAATTTTTGATAAAAATAAAACAAAAATAATATTTAAAATTTAAAAGAATACAAAGTGATTGATATACTACCTT
>JBBPBT010000347.1:4118637-4130392 GCA_037974875.1 Cicer bijugum
ATTTTGGTTATAAACAAAAAAGCTCAACACATTTTAATTGAATTAAAATGAAAGATCTTAAAACAATCTAAACGGTTAACTATCTCAATGACATTTTATCTCATTTTTTCATTGAAACAAGACTATTATTAAAAATAAAAAGTGATTTTGGCAATAATTTAGAGATTAGTTTTAATTACCCCTACAATTTTAAATACTAAAACATACTTTTACACTATATATAAATTTTAACATAAAATTCAATAAACTAAAATAAATAATTAAAATATTGAGCAAAATGCATAGAAAATTTTTTAACATTTTATTTTATATATGAGGATAAAACTGTCATTTCATGCACAAAATGGAGGTATAGGTACAATTGGGAGGTATGGGGTAAAATTTTCATAATTTAATTACATCCTAAGTTAGTTTTCATTAATCTATATAAAGCATACCAAGGCATTCTATTTTCCACATCACACTACAACAAAATAGAAATGAAGAAGCTCTTATTTGTTTCCTTATTCCTTGCTTTAATTTTGGGAGTAGCGAAGAGCTTTGATTTCCAAGAAAATGATTTGGCATCGGATAAAAATATTTGGGATTTATACGATAGATGGGAAAGTCACCACACAATTTCTCGAAGCCGTAACGAGAAGAACAAACGCTTCAAAACTTTCAAATCCAATGCTATGCATGTCCACATTACAAATAAATTAAATAAGCCTTACAAACTTAAGTTGAATAAATTTGCAGACATGACTAATGATGAATTCAAGAGCTTATATACCAATTCCAAGATTCATGCCTCACCACGTGGCAAAGACACTTTCATGTATAACAAAATCAGCAATGTTCCTTCTTCCGTTGATTGGAGGAAGAATGGCGCTGTCACTAGTGTAAAGGATCAAGGCCATTGTGGTAAGTAAACAATTTATATGGGGAATATTATATAAAGAACAAAAATATTTAATTATAGATAAAATAATATTAAAAATACCAAAAAAGAAGTTATTTGTTTTCCCTCAAAGAAAAAGAGAAAGAATAGTGAACATTTTTTTATGCGTATATAGTAAATCTAGGAATAGGCGAGAAACGAAATTTAGCTAGAGTTATTAAATTCGTTATATTGGAACAAAAATTAATTCGGACACAAGCATTTTTCATAAAATTGTGTGCATGTGTTTTTTTTAATGTATTATATAGGTAGTTGTTGGGCGTTTTCAACAATTGTAGCTGTGGAAGGTATAAACAAAATAAAGACACAAAAACTAGTGTCCCTGTCTGAACAAGAACTCGTGGATTGTGACATTGAACAAAATCAAGGATGCCATGGTGGGTTAATGAAAAATGCATTCGATTTCATTAAGAAAAATGGTATAACAACTGAAAGCAATTATCCTTATGCTGCAAAACGTGGAACTTGTGATGTAGCAAAGGTGTGCATATATATATATATATATAATTTAATTAATTGACTTATGATAAAATTTTAAGATTCAAAATTAATTAATACATTTTGAATTAATATAGGAGAATAAGCCAGCAGTGTCAATTGATGGGTATGAGAATGTCCCTAGGAATGATGAAGCTTCATTACTCAAAGCTGCTGCCAACCAACCTATATCTGTAGCTATTGATGCTGGAGGATCTGATTTTCAGTTATATTCAGAGGTAAATTTCTAATTCTAGTTAACTAAGAAATGATAATGGAATTATAAAATAGAAAAATAGTTATTATTTTATAAATAATTAATGCTCTTAATTATTTATCACAAAGAGAGAAACTAGTGCAATAAAATAATTAATTTTATCAAATACAACAAATTTATTGATTTTCTTAAAGTGTGTAAATAATCTTAAATAACAAATAATAAAAAGCATGATAATTAAATTAAAAACTAGTTTAATTATTTTTATGAGTAAAAAAACATATTTTTTTTTATCTTTAATTTTCATTGGATTTTAAAGTAATGTCAGTAGTAAAAATTTGTTAATATAGTTTTGGAAATCAGGTTGTATAGTTTTTATTTACGTAATGTGTGGATTGGTATAAAAAAATATAAAAATGACAGGGAGTATTTAGTGGATATTGCGGCAGTCGGCTAAATCATGGAGTGGCAATTGTGGGGTATGGAGCAACTGAAGATGGAACAAAATATTGGATAGTGAAGAATTCTTGGGGAAACCAATGGGGAGAAAAAGGTTACATTAGAATGAAAAGGGACGTATTTAAAAAACAAGGTCTATGTGGTATAGCAATGGATGCTTCTTATCCAATCATAAATTCATCTACCAACCCAACAAAACCTTCATTTTCTAAAGATGAGCTTTAAATGCTGCCCATTATATTCTGCCACCTTCCCATAAGGATACAATAATATCTGTATTTCATACTACACATGTCTAAGTATCCTTATATGTTTTTCTATGTTAGGATTGTGTTACATAGAAACGTAAAATCAATACTTGGATTGGTGGCTCAATTTTGAAATGTTTATTCATCTTCTAAAATTTTGATCTTATAATGGATTTGATTGGAGTACCCTAGTACTCCTTATTCATTTATTCTTATTATAAATAAATAAATAAAATGAGTGTTTCAAATTTGATTGCTTTTATTATTCATCTCTCATTTATTTAAAAAAAATATAGTGTTAGTGATTTATTTCTTTTATTTTTTTTAATATCCTCTTTATTTCGTGCTTTATGTTAGTCAAATATCTATTATATTTCAGTTTCAACAACTTACCTAATGACTAAATATCTATTTTGTTAATGTTTTATCCACATTCTCCATTACTTGATTAATTATGTCTAATTGAATCTAATTTTCAAAATTAAATTTTGTCATAATGAGTTTGTTTGAATGTAAATTTCATTTGGCATATATATCCGTTAATAAACAAAAATAGATTATAAAGATATCACATGGTTAGTTTAACATCTTCATTATAGCAAAACTTTAATTCATCAACATATTATTTGCAACACTCTAAAATATTATTAAAAGATAAATAAAGAAAATTAGAAAAATATAAAATTATTGGAGAACTATATCAAAATCCAAGAAAACAAACTTAAGGAATATATAACTATGGTGTCGTTAAAAAATTTATGCAATAAATATCTATATATAAAATCAGCCACATATATATTCATGAAGAAAAGTATTTCACCAACGAATATTAACAATGTGAAACTCCATATTAACAAACATGTCAATATATTGATTACCTTCTCTAAAAATATGAGAGATAATTAACTATTTTAGAGCAATTAAGTCATCTATTTCTAATAGAATAAGGAACAAAATTATAATTCCTAAAAGCCATATTTGTCAATTGAGAATTAAAAAAATTCATAGAGCGTCACTCATTCTTGTATGTTGTTTCACTATTAACCATACTAATCGCAAGCCTGTAGTTGTAATGGTCAAATTCACAACGAAACAATCCATGGAAGCAACATAATTGTCTCTAAAAATACTTTCACAAGTAGCATGATCAGAACATCCATAAGCAACCTTATGAGTATTACATTTTACTCAATAATCTTTGGGAGGATAATAGAGCACTTCCTTGATGGTGGGAGAGCCTTAGGATAATGAATTTTAATCTAAAAGGACTTCAGAATTTAAAATTCCTGCATAGAATTAGAAGCTATGTTTAAAGTGTGGTTGTAAAATTAAGATAATTAAATTGACAATAATTATGTTAGTGACAATGTAAAAAACAAAACTTATGCCTTTAAAGCAGGTTTGATTCTTGCGATACCAAATAGTATCAATAATAAAGATAAAATAACATTTTTTACATTGAGGAGACCAACGTGTGACAAATGGCAAGAACATGTTGAATTGAACGAGTATCAATTTAAGAATGAAAAATAGAGTTTAGCCAAAACCATATCCTAGTAGCAAGGGAGCACAATAAAAATATGTGGTTGTTGATTTTTGTTGCACAATATCAAAGCTCACATCAAACCAAATATACATGAATAATTGAAATTTAATGATTAATTTTATTTACTGTTATACCATGCATCAAATATGTTACTTTATTGTGCCTATACAATAGAAATAAATATGAATAGACTTTCTTGTAAAAAATGTATCAATGGGATTTTTTACAATTGTAATAATTTGAATCAATCAATTCAATCTAAATTGCATTTTATTAAATCAGATCACATATAATTTTTTTAGATACACTATTTACAAGTGGTGTGATTTAAAACACTCTTATATAAAGGACTAGTGCCTATCACCACTAGACTAACCACTTGTTGGTATTCAAACATCCACTACTTGAGCATGGCACAACTTACACTTGTATGATAAATTTTGAATTACTCTATTGCTGAACTATAACCACGACAAGAGTGGCTCGTCATCTTTTAAGAAACCACTTGCAACTAAACACTATTCTTTGGGATTTGAATGCCACACAAGATTGCTTTACGGAAAATCAGAGTTTTATCCATCGAAAGCTTAGTAAAATATACAAGTCTTACTATTAATTTTGGTTAGTTAGTCCAAGTTGGACAATTGGACTAAATTAAAATAAAGAAAAGAAAATCCAATGTTTGGAGGAAGATGGTTTTGTCAATAGAGTAAGGGACCAAAAGGCCAAGAATTCTAGCAAAAGGACTCACAAGTTGATATTTCTTTAATCGTTATAATTGTAGACATCATCATCCAATCCGAGATAAAGCTTCAAAGACAAGGCTTTCAGTGCAATTAGTTGCAGAAATTTTATATAGTTGCTGTATTATTTTAATACAAAATTAAAAATAAAATACATGTAAAAGAAATTAATAAAATAGAATTAACATTATTTTCTTTCTACTTAACCATTTTATGAGCAAGTAAAACGCTTAAAACCAATATAAAGTTTTAATTTATTTGGTTACAATATTTTTTTTTTATGAAACGATAAAAAACTCATATCTCGAGTTTGAACTCGATATATAATATTGAACTTAACCATATTGACATTTATCTGTTGAGTTAAATTTTATAGATTACAAAATAAAATTTTAGACTTAATTGTAGTTTTAATTACTCTATTTTCATCGATTCATGTAATTAGACTTCCTATTTTAAAAGTATACAATTTTGGCTCCTCTCATATTTCTAAACGAAAAAAATGACAATTTCACATATTTTAAATGATATGACTTACAATTTCATAATATAGAAATATCTAGAATCATCTAGATATATCAATTATTCATATATTTTAGATTGTTTTATAACGATTTCGTTTATGTTATTCATTGTAAATCATTATATTATATATTATATTATTTTGAACATGTTATAATGATAACTATAACTGTCAGATTTTAAAATAAATAAAACTGATTTCGTAAATTATTAAAAATAAAAAGACTAAAATTGTAATTAAATCAAAACTTTAGTAAAAGAATATTATGTTATATAAGAAAAATATATAATTTAATATATATATATATATATATATAATTATTGAATAATCTAAAAAAACACCCAACATTTTTTCTGTTATACAATACCCAATCTCTATTAACATAAATTTATTAAAAAGAAATTAAAAAAATTGTTTATTTACTCCAATAAAAAATAGAAAAATAATTTGATAAATAGAAAGATTATTACAACATTATTCTTATAAAGTTAGTTTAAAGTGCATCATCTCTTTTATTGAAAGGGACAATTGTGTTTGTTTTAAAATTAGAAGAATCTTTTGCGGACAGAGGACTATTGATAAAGCCGAAAATGCTTCTTTTCACTACACAAATGCCACTAATTCATTATTCAAAGTACCAGGTCAATCTCTAATGTAGTAGCAACTAAGCCCCACGTTGACATAATCATTGCCGCAAAACTTCACATAATTATGTCAAGTAAATTGACTGAAAAAAAGAATTTAATAATAAAGTGGATACTACCATTTCGTAGTAGTGTGTTTGGATGGAGAATTTTTAACCAAACTCAAAGACTCAAAGTTGCCAATTGATTTATCCAATTCAAATGAAAAACCTCAATCCAAATTAAAGCAAATAAGCATATGAGTTTAATGTCCAAAGATAAAAAGTTGAGCCATATAATCTTAATTAGGTGTTAATACATTATGATTAAGAAGATGAGAACATATGTTATCATATTCATAAGATTCATAATGTTTAGTTAAACTTTACAGTAAATTATAATACATTTCTTAAATTTTATATTTTATTTATTTATTTATTAATATACGAGTATATGTAAAGATATTGTAATAAATGTTTTTGAATTGTTTAATATTAATGAATTTATTTTGAGACATTTTTATGCTAGTGATGATGTTGTTTTGGTATTTAGATTTATTGATAGATTATGATTGTATTTATAATTTTTATAAAATATTAAAATAAAAATATTTGGTGGTGCCAATCCGCTGCGTAACTTAGTAGTACTTTTGATTCGATCATCTAAGTTGATTTGTCCTGTTGCGCTTGACTTTTTGGCAGGCTAATGACGAGGCAAGCTAACCCGCTTTGCCATTCATAATATAATTTGAAAAAATTTTAAAATAAAAATACTTTATAAGATATTTTTTCAAAATTAAATTTAAAGATTTCAGATACCACCTAAAAACAAATAATTTAAAATATTTTCACTATCTTATAATATATGAATCACAAAATGATCTCTGTAATATTTTTAAATTCAAAATTTTATCTCTATATATTTCAAAAATTGCATCTTAGTTTCTATAATTTTCAATTTATTGTAAATTGTAACCGAAATGTTTTAAAATTTTGCAAATTGGTCCCTAAGTTTTTCCATAATTATCCTTCACCTTTTCCAAAATTTTAATTTTAAATTAAATTTTCATTTTTGTCTTAAAATTTTAAAATGTATAAAAATAGTCCAACTTGAATAAACAATTGTTTCATTCAAAACAACAAAAATTATAAATCAAATAAATACAAATGAAGCATTTGAATTGCTTAGACTTTTCAAATTACTTCATCTAAACACATATTTTGTTAAAATGCTATTCAACATCTTATCATTTAAGGCCACATCACTTTTCATATTTAATTATAATTTAAGTAAATTTAATTTTGAATTACTTTTGCTCTGTAGGTATAGATTATATAAAAACTCTGAAGTATCAACGAATTTATCTAATGAAAATATTTATGTACATAGTTATAATATTCTTGAGAAATAAATGAAATAAATAATCATTATATAATTTTTTAGTATATTTTATTATTTAGGATTATTTAGGTCTTATCAAACTAAGTTCAATATTTGTTATCTGTATCAGTGATTTAAAGACTTGCTCAACATACATAAAATTTAGACTATAGAATATGGGTCGAGATAATAAGATATTTATGGAAGTCCAATAATTATTTTTATAAACAGTAAACATAAACTTGTTGAATAATAAATATATGAATGACCATTTGATATTTTTACATAACAATCAAATATAACACTAACTGAGAACCTCCTTACAATCCTATGTCGAAAAAGGCAAAATGAGGTTCCATTTGCTCACATCTATAACAAGACCAAAATTTACAATGACAAGCAAACACTCAATTTGCCAATACCTCAAGTGAAGAGCCACTAACAATAAGCTCACACTATCAAAAAAAAAAACCTTGCTTCCAAAGAACAAAAGAGTAATCTATCCAAATTAAGAGAAATGCAATTTCAACACGAAACACATCGATCGTCCAATACATTGTTACAATATTCATTGTAACCAAAACATCTTATTCCTTGGTTGTCTATGGCCATTCTCATTTCTTCATCTCTCTTTCTCTTGGGCAGAGACAAGGAAAACATGACTTTGGCTGAGGCAACCTTTCTCGCAAGTAGTTTCCATTTGGGATCATCTTTCCTTTTTTCTTGCCCCATTTTCAATTGAAATTGCCTGTCACATTACCCAAAAGTAGCTTAACTTTTTGTAACAAAATTTTCTATTGTATGAACAGCAAGATAAGATAAAACTATCATCATAGATTAGAAGAAAACAAACACAGAGACATGGGTTTTGAGAACAACCGAGACCCAGCTATTATTAAAATAAAAACAAAGAAGCTATCATCAATCATAGATATTTCTTTGTTTTGAGGGAGACCCGTCATAGATGGGACCTTCACTAATTGATACACATATTTGGCATGATTCATAGTCATTTTTCCCAAGTTGAAGGTATCGACGTATAATATATTGGATAACTACTAACCACCTAGTGTATTTACTAGATTTTTTTTTTTTTGGGTCTAGTTATTACTAGATGTTTTATATCAAGCAAAACTTATTCTACCTAAATAAATTTATGAAATGAAGAATGTCGTCCTTCTTTAATTTTAATTTTTTTAATATACAATCCATAATGTCCAATCACTAATAAATTTGATAGGTGGATTATATAGTAAATGCCCACCTGATGAATAAGCTCTAATATAAATTTTTTACATTGAATTTACCTTGTCTTTTCAAATTTTATTTGGAAGCAGTCGAGGTGAGACAGATTCAGAATCTTATTTGATCTGTCTTTGCAGCTGAGTGATATAATTTTTTCTATTAATATATGTTGGTCCCATTGACATGACGAGACACGGGATAACTATTCTCTGCCTTTGAGTCTCCTGTCTTTAGTGACTTTGTATCAATCTCTCTTTATTAATCATTCTCTCTCATTTAAATAATTTTTAATATTTAATTTTAATCACCAATTTTACTCTAAAATACACTTAAATCACATATTACCAAAGATAAAAAATTTAAATCACCAAAGTCAACTATTACCAAATGTAAAAAATCCATTTATCTATATATGATAGTTGTAAGGATAGTAGTGAACAGGTTATAAATGATATTTAAAATTAACCACTATGATCGATTGACAAATGGCATCAAGCTGGCCAAATACAGTATTATTCCTAAAATATCAGACTAGACTAGCTTAGGAATCAAAATAGCAATGCGTGTGTGAACATTGCAATATATGGTGGGGCCCATATACAATATACAATGAATTTAGCTGGCACTATATTTTTAACGTGACAATATTGTATGTCGCTAGCTGATCAAAGATGGGACTTTATGCGATGAATTTGGGCACAGCTCAGAATATAAATTCATTATGGAAAAATACCATTTCTCTGACCCTGGTCCTTTCAATCTCAGTCGCATGTTCCAATTTTCTTATTTTATTAAACAGAAAAACTATTTCTAGCAAGAATTTACTTTTGACTCTTCAAAGTTTGGGTAGAGGCACGAGATGGAAAAAGGGTGCCGTGTGTGACCGTTTTACCCATAAAGTGAAAATGAAATTGAACTTTTTAATTAAAAATAGATTAAAAACAAATTTAATCATTCAATTTCAATTATTTTGTTATGAATTTACCAAGTTTATATTGTCGTCCTCCTCCAGCCAGTATCGTCACCAATGACCTCTAACCATCATAGTCACCCATTAATCCAACCACCACCTCTAACAACTGTCATTGGCTATATATTTTTCCCACGTTTTATCACTCATTACATCCTAAGATATCACGTAATCTTCTAACTACTACAACTAAATGATTTTTTTTATTATCTATATTCTCTTTTCAACTAAATATTTTTAAGCGGAAATGGATCACTTTTAAAAAAAAAACAAAAACAGAGTAAAATTATAATTTAATCCAAAATGATGATATTTTCCTATTTAAAACATAATAAAATCGACAATTTCATTAAATCTGAAATAATACTAAATCAATTCTAATAAAGAACGTGTGATTCATGTGAATGAATAATAATAACTGACCTGCAAAGAGGAACGTTGCAAGAATCGGTTTGTTGACAAATATAGGAGTGTAGCCTAAACAGCTGCCACATACGATTACAACGCCAGCACCCTCCCTTAACCCTCTTCTTACACGTGGCAAAGTGGCGAATCAGAAGCTGGAGACCTTGACACGTGGAGAATCTGCTACACGGTTTCCTCTCTCTGTTAACCTCCACATGATAAGGCCCAACGTCGGTGCAACCTTCCGTACATATGTGCTCCAAACACTCCATCGCCTCACTCAGTTCCAAATACAACCCTTGCTCCTCCCTATGCCTCCTTGATTTCTCTTTCCTCTGCAATTAATCACCATTCTTTAAATTAATAAATAATCTCATTTACTCGATTAAAATTTATTTTATTAATTAATTGAAACAAAACGCACCGTTTCGCTTTCGTCCATGAAGCGAAGGATATCGAGTTCAAGCCAGGGGTCGTGTTTTGTGAGGAACTTCCATCCTTCGGTTTTTTGCACCGCATCGAAGTGATTGGTGAGTAACTTCATACAACGGAGACGGAGATCAGGTGCGTCGCAGAGTCTGGCGAGTTGCAGTACATCCACCACGTTTTCTGTTGTCAACCGTTGAACAAGGCCTTTGATGCATCTCTGTTTCAGTTGCGGCACGTTGTACACGTGAGAGAGTGCAAGTAGGTGGATTCCGTATTTGTCCATCTCATCCTCCGTGCACCTGTAACAGACCAAGAGTATCCCTGTCATTTCATATTGACGGCGTGCGGTTTAATTAATAACGGCGTTAGTTGAATTGAAAACGTATACAAACCTGGATGAGTAAAGGTAACCGACGAAGGCGGTTGCGGCGTCGGAAGGAACGCCGTGAATTTGAATGATTCTTTCGGAGCTTCTATGCTTACGCGGTTGATCTATAATGTTCTCGAGAACCGGCGAAACTGAGGCCTATTCATTATTGATTTCAAAGAGAGAGAGAGAGAGAGAGAAAATTAGGAAGTGTAAGAGAGCAATGAGAGAAGCAAATAAAAGGTGAAAAGAAACTAACCAATATGCTGGTGTGAGCTGGAATACGTGTGCCGTCGGAAGTATGTATGAAGATATCGTATTCTGGTAAGGTCCGAGTAGTATTGAAGTCGATTGGATAGTTTAGGGAACTCATTTGGATATTTTGTTATTGGAAGATGAGAATTGTGATAATTTTGAGTGTTTGAGGGAAGAATATTTAAGGACGGTTTTGGGTGGGAAAGGGGAAGATGATTGTAAGATCTAAGAAAGGTATTAAAATATCTAAGGAAGGTTGGGACCAGACGTAGAAAGTTCAGAAGCAGTGTATTTTATTAACACGCGCTATTATTATTATTGTTATTTATGGGAATCATTTACTTTAGTCAAGACAAAGGACATTTTACCTTACTCAACTACACCACGAGGAAAACCTGATTAGGAGGGAGACATCAGGAATCATCACTCACATTTACTCTGCTTGTTTGTACATTAATTATAAGTCAATTTTTTTTTTTAGATAAACATGTGTGTTAAAAAATTAAAAATTAAAGTAAAATTAATTGAAATTATAATTTAATTTTTTGTTCTTAATTTTTTAAAATTAAAAAGAAAAAATATAAAATTGTATTTTTCTGTTAAATTTTCATTTTTAGTGTATTTGTTAATAAGATTTTTTAATTATTTTTGTTTCTATATACATAATTAGTCAAATCACGAAAAACAGAAAATAGAATACTAATATTAATTTGTAAAAAATTGATTATTCTTGTATGTTTATATTTGAAGAGAAATGTTACCTCTGGTTTCATTTATAAATGAAATAATAAAAACATCAGAATTAATTTTTTCATTAGTTGTTTTAACTTTTTTATTATTTATATATATTGTCGAGTTAAAAAATGTTAGACATTAAATATTAAAAATAAACATGTTAAAGAATTATATAAAAGTAATTTAAATTACA
>JBBPBT010000347.1:4150129-4166810 GCA_037974875.1 Cicer bijugum
TGTGGATATAGTGTAAAAACTTCCACTCTCCATTATTTTTACACAAAAGTCTCATCAGTTGAAGATATTTTTTTTTATTCCATCGTATAAAACTTTTCTCTCTATTTTTTTTGTCTTCTAAACTAAAAAATATATAGTATTTTTATCTTATATTTCTTATCAATTTATCTCTCTTTTAAATATATGAAAACAAACAAACTATAAACAAATTAAGTTAGATGAGAAATAGTGTTTTTTCTACATTTATAAAAAATATTTAATACTTATTTTTAAGATAAAGTTTTCTTTTAATCAATGCTCTAAGAACTATGATTAGGAACACATTTAAATAAGTCATGATATTTTGCATGACATAAAAATCTTTATATTTTGACTTTATTTTCCTATAAACCGTTGAGTGAGATCCTGAAAAATTATAAAGCGTTACCATGGTGGAAGAGATTGACTTTGTTTCCATCATTTACTTTAATTCAAGAGGCATCTTGGAAAATCTTGAGTCTTGAAACCATATCCTATTGCCTTTGGGACATTGGAGAACAGAATGCAAAACACAAATTGCACAATTATAACTAACAGACTATATGGCTTCGGTTGAGTCGATTTTGGTTACATCTGACATTTGAATTTATTAATTCTATTTAAATCTATCAATATTTAAAATACACAATAAATCACTTAAATAAATTAAATTAAAGTATCTGCTTTAAAGTCAATTAATGTGTTTATTTGAATTTTTAAATAGTTTTTTTATATATGTTTAGAATATTATAATAATTTATCACATAAAAATTTAAATTTTTTAAATATGTGATGAATTAAATATGAATTTTTAAATTTTTAGTGCTTAAAAATTTATATTTAATTCATTTTTGTAAACATATTATAAATTTTTATTGGAAAGATTCTTATAATGTTATAAATAAGTTTTAAAGAAAAAATATTAACAAATTCGAATGATATATATGAGTTGACTTAAAAATAAATATTCAAATTATTGATGCAAAACATTTGAGGGACTATTGATTGAAGAAAAAATTTAGATGGACTAAAGTTTACATGAACAAAACCTTATTTAACTTTTAAATTAACAATAAACCCTTAAAAAAATTCAATAACTAAATACAAATCAAATTGAGTATGACGGAAGGTGCTATACTTTTCATATTGTGGTGAAATTATCTTTAAATCTCTACTTGAAAGAGGTATTCACATTTAGTTTCAATGCACCTCAAATATAATTGTCTCTGGTGGAGTTAAGCTATGAGAAAAAAAACCACTCACTAAATTATAACTATACATTAATAATAATAAAAATTAAATAAAAATATATATGTGATATAGATCAATTGAGCGGATCCGCATATTCAAAATATCAAATAAATTATCGAATCAAATCTCATTAAATTTAAATTGATTAATTCGAGTAATAGTCGAACTTAAATGAGTTAAGTCAAAATACAAATTGCATTAATTGTAATATTCTTACGTTTATGTGTTTACCACTCCCTAATTATAATCCGTGACAATAGGAGAAGTAGAGGCATGAAACACAAAAGGCCAGCCAGTTAAGAACAATACTGAATTATTTTATTTTAATTTGAAAAATTATTAATGGTTAGCGTGTATCATACAATATTTATAATTATATTATGGCTCAAGGCCTGCCTCAAGCTGATCGGTGTGTAAAGGATAATAACCTCAAAGTTTGTTACGCCAATTTTATGCGGCATTGTTTACTTTAGTCTTTACATTGTTTGTTTATTAAAAGACACCATAATTAGTAGATTGAGGTGTTTATAATTGAGGTGTGTATGTCTACTAATTCTGATTTCCAAACTACTAGTGTTTATAAACTATTTTTTGTTTTGACTTTCAAACAATGTATCGAAATATTATTATTAATCGTGACTAAATGGTTATCTAGCTTGTTCCTCTCATGTTATGGTGCATGACTAATTAATCTTCGTTATAAAAGTTTTATTATCAACCGTGTAGTCTTTGTACCTTTGAGCATTTTCCTTTCATTATTACAATTCATTTTCTTCATAACCACACCTTTTACTATACATGCCGAAGAACATGATTGGATTAATGCATAGTTGGAAGAGGAAATGTACGCAGCTATTGTGATACGAGAAAAACATTCACCGACACTAAAAAGCCTTTGATCAAGTTGTGGATAACACCTCATAGCATTTTGTTTGTTATCGAATATTTCGTCTAATCATATTCCACATACATGCTTGCTGTTAAGCATTTAGGTAGATAGATATAGGTACCTATTTAAAGGAAAATTTAACTCTAAAAACATCAACAATTATTTTTTCGTGTTTAAACGAATCTTACATGACCACATAACTAATTTTATAATTTTTTAATAATATTTATTAAACACTTAATTTCTTCCAATTTCAACCCTTCAAAAAAATTTATTAGTTGAAACCTAGCTACATATTATTAAAAATATTACAATTTGAAAAACACTTATTTATTTTAACATTGTGAGAGTTCTAAAAAATAAAAAAAAATAAAGAAAGAGATGAAAAAGTGCAACATCCTTCTCTATAAACACCCACTTTTGTTAACCAACAATAAAATATATAAGATTGTTTTAATTAAGTACCGAACCTCTCCTTATGCGTTGTGGATGGTCTAAAGCGTTTCCACTTGAGTTATTAAATATATATTTTATATAATTAAATAGCTACGCAATATAAAATAAATTTACATCTATCTTTTAATTAATTTTTTTTTACTGTGTAAAGAAATCTCAATTGTATAAATACCACTTAAATGATAGCTGTAACGACATTATATATGTTGGCAGTAGTGAAATTAACCTAATTTTTGAGTTTATTATTTTCTTAAAAAATATATTAGTAAATTAAGTAGCACTTGAGGATAATTTGAAGAGTCAAATTAATCCATCACAACTAGCAACATATTTTTTAATATAAATAATTATTTATTTGCAAGAAATCCATCTTCTATTTTTTTTAATCACGTCTTGACAATTTTATTTTAAAAATGTTTTATTTATAATTGTAGTAGAGATTGAAAATATCCAAATAATATAAATAAATATATTAATTACATACTAATTCTTTTACATTTTTTATTTCTTCTAATTTTATTATTAAATAAATTTATTTGAAGTAACTAAATATACCTATTGAGGTAGTTACCCGCTTGTCGAGCTTCAACCATCTATGTTGGTGAATAAATTCAGAACTTAAGATACATTTCTTGTACATATTTAGTGTGTATAAAATTTATAGTTAAATTATCTAGAACTAAGCATAATAATAATATAAAGTTAAATATATACTCTTCATCCTTTAACCTATTTAATTATAACGAAATAATCATTTGAGTATTTTTTTATATCAAATGGAAGATATATTCGACAATTTTTTTGGAAAATATATTCCAAAGCTTCAATATCGCTCCAATCATCTCATCAATTTTTGTTCTAAAGAGAAAAGTAAATTTATTTGTTTGTTTATACTCTCTATACATGAGTAAATAAAGAACAAATTTTATAGGATCACAACACTAAAAAGACAATGTTTAAATATTCATAATAAAAAAGACATTATTTGAAATAATGATAATAAAAAAAAATATTTAGTTTAGACAGGTGTTTGAAAATAATGTCTGTTTAGTATGTTTTTGTTGAGAGAATGCAATTATAACTCGTGTATGAATACTAAATAGGATCGGAAAGTAGATTTCCATGGTGACAAAAGCACATGGTTCTCCCTCAAAAATCAAAGTGAAGACCCACGGTGCTCTTTTGCGGGGCCAGCGTATCCCTCACCTTTCTTTATGCAATGATAATTTTCCCCCCTTAATATTAAATTTCTCGTACCGCAAACTTCGCCGGAATTTATACTTACGAAAACATAACAAACATCATTCTGTATGTATTTCACGCTGACATGGCACAACGGGAACTTCCTATTATATGAGACACGAGGGACTAGCATTTGTCGTTTTGAAAAATTAAAACATAAACGGACATTTGGTCCTACCCATTAGGTTCTAGCTGACGAATCATGCAACTATTTCTAGATAATATAAACGCCGTGACGTTTGTGGACTCCGTTTTCCGCTACTCGTACGCTTGTCGTTTAACCCGATCTAACATGTCCATAGCGAATTTAAAGATAAATAAATGTGTGTTTCTCGGCAGTACCAACAAAATTGAAGAATAAATTAATTTTTATAAATTGACTATAACTTAAATTATGTTTAAAAAAATCATTTATATTTAAATATATTCAATAAACAGTGAGTTGAAAAATGTCATTAAAAAGTAATTCACTGTTAAATTTAAGAGTAAAAATTAATTGTTGATTCAAATATGAGTCTTAAAATTGTCATCCTATTCCTTAAAAAATTTTAAATCCAAGGTTGATTCGTAATTTAAATGCATTTATTTTTATATGAATTAATGCGTAATTATTTTTTTAAAGTAATCTATTAAAATTTGATGTAATCCAATATTCATTACCTAAGTAAGTCACGATCAATAAAATTTTATGTTTATAAGGTTGTAGTAAGAAAATATGTTAACGATGATAACAAAATACTAAAGATTTTTTTTAAGGAGTCAATTTATTTATGATTTTTAAAAAAAGATTTTAATTATATATTTTTAAAAATAATTTTTATAAAAGTTACTTAAAAATAGTATAAATTGTTTTAAATTTTATTAGTGATATAAAAAAATAATTTTAACATTCAATAATTTAAATATTCATTATTGAAGATTTTAACATAATAAAAATTATAGTTTTTTTTTAAAAAAAAAATGTATCTTTTAAAAATAATTTCTATGAATAGATTCTCAAAATAATTTGTTTTAATATTATTTTTCAAAATTTTATTATAAAAAAAATGATATCAAATAGATAAAATACTTAAAATGATATTTTAAAATAAATTATTTAAACCAACTTTTTATTTAAAATTTAATTTTTATTTTTAAATTATAAAAGAATGTAAAATAATATAAAAATTATTATTTTTATTTAAACGGACCCGACAACCACCGCTTTTTAACGAATTAATTAGACTAACCAAATTAATATGTAGTCCATAAACTCTAATCTCAACTTATGCATCTAAAAATAGAGGTTAAATGAGTTGATTTGGCATACTCAACCCATTTTAACACCATAATCCAAATATACCTCTTAAATTAATTTCACGATGAAACATAAACTAAATCGGGATTTTTGGTTGATTGGTTAAGTCATTGATTCGTAAGGTAAGGGGAATAGGAATGGGAAACCAACTTTATTGAAAAGTGATTTGAGGGACAGAACTAACGTGAGGGGTCTATGTTAAGCAGTTAAGCACAGCCATGTTAGTTGGATTGGGTTAAAGAAAAGGTAGTTTGGGTTGGAGAGAGTGCTTATTTGGCTGGTTTATGACAATTACATTATAGCAACCTCCACATATCTACAAATACCTGGTGGTTATTGCTCTTTGCCATGTGGCAGTCTTTCTCACTGGCCAATTATTTTTTCATATGCACATGGAATACCACATGCTCTATCAACATCAAATTGCAATTCGTTTTTCTTTTATTTCTTATTCTAAGTCAAATTTTCATAAATTATTCCTTGATAATTGAATACTAGTCCTCCACACACACTGCACGACCTCTAGGCCGTCGTTTAGACACAACGAATATAATTTTAGTGAAGATAAATAATCATAAGTTTTTTTTTTGTTTGATCAAATAAAATGAGATGAAAGTAAGACCCACTAATATTTTTTACCTCACTTGTCAAATAATATTTTAAAAGTTTACTTTTTTTCTTTCTTTTCAAACTCAAGAAAGTAACGGCCTAAAATTATGAAAAAAGATTTCATAGTGCAACTACTAATTAATTTTTTGGTAATAATCATAGTGCATATTTTATCAAAATGAATGTAAAGTCATAAAACTGGACTATGTAATAATGTTGAGTGATGTGGGCTAGAGTCTAATTGGGCTTTTCTTATCTTGCCATTACGACTGTCATTGACCAACTCAAATGTTACTAAGAGAGCTATTTTAAGGATGATGCTCATAAAGGCCCTCCGTAAATACGAGAAGTTACCGGAACTTCCCTTATGGTAATGAAAAATTGAGTTAAATAGTTAGTTAATTAAAGGTGTTTTTTATATTATTTTATATCTTGTGAGAAAACCACTTTATTTTAAACTCAATATGTTTTTAAAAATTTACAACTCAATTCGAAAATAGACACCATAACTAAAAATAGAAAAGGTATTTTTTCTTTTGAAGGACAACTTCTGAGAAATAAAAAAAGTTATGCTTTTCAGAATATAATTCCTAGATACTAGATGTTGATTCATGAGCATCATTTATAAATATATATAATCAATATAAGGTGGAAGAGAATACATAAAGGATAAAAAATAGATTTTATTTTATTTTTTCTTTAGCTTTATTCAAACTTATTAGTTTATATTTTTTTTATGTATAATTTTTGTTAGTTTCTCTTTTTATCTAGACAAGAGCTAAAGTAGTCATTTTATTTTGATCCACCCGATTTTTAGTCAAATAATGCATTTGGGGTAGGATTTCTACCGACCACTATTAATATAAGAAATGCACTTTTAACTTCGGAAATTTAGAGGACTATGTACGTTATATTGTTCTTAAGTCACTTTTCAATGGAAGTGTATACCAAGCCCTTAATTAAATTCACATTATGTGAGGAAAGAGGGGATGTCGAACCAAATGAAGTACACCATTCCGTTTACAAAAAACCAAAAGGCTCAATTAATATTAGGTCTAACAAACAATCATTTATTGTATGAAATAATAAGTTAATACCTACCAGTATAAATCAAAGTATTTGAGTGGAGTTAATAGTAGACAAAAATAGCCACAACAAATGATTTGTAGCCACATTTGTTTAGGGAGGGACCGGGAAGAGACCCCTCATGTTAGCTGGTTCAATAGCAAAAGGCTTCCAAAGAAATGTTCCATACATCATATGTCCTACACTGAAGGAGATACCATTCCTATTGTCACAAGATCAATAAGTCATAGCTTGAAAACTCACAGCTTTGCCATTAACTATCCCTCTATTCTCCAAGTTATGGAGTCGTTATTATTCATCATTTTGCATTTATAATAATGAATATGTATTATTGTTTATTCAAGTGATTTTGTAAAATTACTATCCTCTTTATTCAATTTATATATTTTGTTTAATTTGTGCAAAATAATCAAATATGACAATTTTCTTAGACCAATAATATTAGGTATCATACCACATAAAACCTCTAATCAAATATCAACTCCATTCATTATGAAGACTAATATTAGCTAAGGTTTGATATTTTTCCTTGATCAATCATTATAACTATTGCCATTAACTATCCCTCTAATCACACGTTATAACTATTTATTTTCTCATGTATGATCAACTAAAATCTAATTAATTAAATATCATATTTTTACGCATTTTTCATTTCTTATGCAAACCATTCATAAAAAAATAACGCTACACTACTCTTTTAACTTATAAGAATGTTATTTTCAATAAACATATTTGTTAAATACTTATTAAGTATTTTTTAGAACTATTTTGATATGAACTCAAATGTCTAACCTAAAGATATCTAACCCACAAAACATATATTAGAATGATTTAGACAATACACAAATCAACATTAGAATTATTGATCTATATATTTGGTTATCTACATTACACCTTATATCATTTGTCGCACTATCTATAAAGTATTTATTAGACTAATTAATTTACTTGTCAAATTATCTAACCGAGTATACGATATATATTTCTCAAATTCTAGATACTTTTCATTAAAAATATTTTGTTTTAACGAAAAAAATAATTTAAAAGTCATCTAAACAATGCTTTTTTTATAGTAAAAATAACTTTCATGCAATTAGAACAATATGATGGGTACAAACAGAAAGAACATTAACTAGAGCATTCCATATCCATATTTTGAGATCAACACAAGCAACTAAGTCAAGTATATGATAACACTACACTTTAAGATGCCAAAATCCATTAGGGCAATACCAAACAAAAATCTTAACTCTAACAAGCAAACTATGTTCTTATGCACGCGTGTAGTGGTCATTGAGGATAGTGAATCAACAATCTTTACTTTCATTCAATTAAGGATAATTTTGTTGGGTGTTGTCTGTTCTAGTTGACTGCAGGTGGTTTCATAAAGGCTCAATCTAACCAAGCATCGAGAGATCATTTATAAGACTAAAAAGATGTTAAAATTGGTGGCAGCCACCATTAACATCTTCCCCAAAATATAATTCTAAAAGGTCCAAATATTTTAGAGGCTTTTCAACTAATACATAGGGCACAAACTTAAAACGGCCTACTAACACTAACAAAACTGGAAAAGTTGAAAAGCAAAAACGATAACATCAAATAAATTAGATCTCAAACTAGTTGCACAAATTTTAAGCTGGCTTTGGAGAGGCACGCGAGACACTTCAATCCTATGTCAGCATGTTGGAGATCAACCATAGGGTGAAGTTTGAGGCGGTGGATCGAGTGGGGGAAGTTTCACTGGGGATGGGGTTGTGAATGTGGTGGTTGGTGCCTCCAAAGGTAAGAGATAAGATAAGGGAGGACAAAATGAAAGACAAGATGAGAGGATGGGGAAGAGAAATAACTCCACAAAGGAGGATGCATACTTAGCATAACAAGGATATAGTGAAGGGGGAGTTTATCTCTCTAACTATTTAGATTTTTATTTTTTAATCTTTATCAATTTTGATTTCTACATTACACATCTAAATTATTATTTGTAATTGACTGATAATATAAAAAAAATTATATTTAAAATTTAAATTTAAAAATTATTATCATGAAGCACGAATTAATTCTATGATAGGAGTAGTTCTTTTTCCAATTAAAGAGTAATTGAATTCCTTCGTCTTTTCTATCTATATAATTTGTCTTTTATGTTAATTGCATGTATTCATGTTCATCCCCATTCTCAACAACCCCACATCAATTACTTTTATGTTAAAACGTATCTATTAGACATTAATTATATCTTGGATTGGCAATAGTATGGCTGTTCTTCCTTTATATTAAGGCTAAGCTATTTTCAAATAAAAGTCATAAATAAGAGTGACGTGTTTCTACTCTTTCTAACGATATATCCTACCATAAAGGTTATTATTTTTTTTTTATATAGAAAAATAAATATGGTGAAAGCTTCATTGTTCGATCAGGATCATTTGTTGTCATGACCGCGACAAGGTGTGTTTTTGGGGAGAACATTGGTGAGTAATATGTAATAGAAATGTGCAATTTCCATTCAAATTCATGTGTGATGTTTAGCCACGCTCATACTTTGTCATTTTCGGGTCATTTTCAATATCAATATTGGTTTTCTTCCGATTAAAGGTTTTGTGGTGTGCATAATCGGTTACATCGACCAACAATGATCTACAACTTGGTTTACGTCAAATTTAAAATCAAATCATTTTATTTAAAGTGCGAGAGTTTTAAAAAAATCTATTTAATTAAAAATGTCAGACTTCATGTTATATAATAAGTCTTTTATATCTATTAGATCGACCTATTTAAATAATTATAAATAATATTTTTAACTATTATAATTATTATATTAAATTTTGATTTTTTTGTTATATATTTAACTTTTAATAATTTACGCATATTAATCTCGTTTAGTATTTAATATATTTAAATATATTATTATAAAATATAATTTAAGTAGGATGTATATAACGTTATATTCTTCAAAATATATGATGTTAAATATTATAATATAATTTAATTTCATTGACATATTAACTCGTTAATATATCTAAATATATGTTTGATTACTTATTAAAAAATGTTAGAAATAAAATATGTTTTTAAGTATGGTAATAGATGATACCAAACTTCTATCAAAGTCAAAGTCAAGCCTAAAAAGTATGCATACTACAAATCACATGTCAAATTTAGACTTTAAATATGTTGATAGGGCAATCTCAGACCTAGCGAAGTTTAGTTCGACTCAGTCTATTTGCACCCCTACGTGTACATGTAGCATATTGTTCAATATTCATTTATTGGGAAAAAATTGAATAATAATATTAAGAATTAAAGTGTTAAATGAAAGTATAATTAGGAGGATGTATCTAGAAGAGAGCATGCTAGGAGAAAAACATAGTTACAAAATAATTTAATGTCGTGTGGTATGGTTATTATTATGAAACAAATTTAGCTCCATTTGGCTGATCAGATAGTCCTAATTTCATGGAGTTATCATGCTCTTTTTGCATTATCAATCAAGTTTTTGTATGGTTTTTGGTTTAGAAGTCAAACTCTCTTCATAATTACACACGATTTTAAATTATAAAATAATGTTAACAAATGTCTAAGAGACATTCGTAAATTTTTTAAAAATAAAAATATTATAACAAAAGATAAATTAAATCTTATATATTTAATTTTTAAAATATTTAATTTTATTTATTTTTAATGCAAATTTACTTTTTTTATCATTAACAAATGTCCTTAACTATATATGATTTATAATTACACACATATTTATAATTATACACATATTTTTGCTTTAGAAGCCAAACTCCCTTCATAATAACACGCAACACTGTTTTCCTTATAATGAATAATGATTATTAACATATTAATACAACATATTTTTAAAATAATACTATTAATATTAAAATATATATATATATATATATATATATATATATATTTGATTTAAATTTCGGATGATCAAATTTCAATTACGTGAAACCATCTCTCAACACGATTTCGTAACAAAGAGGCCCATCCTACCACCCTAAAATAAACACAAAGACTTATGGGAAGTTCCAATTTAATAATTAGAAATGGGATGAATTATGCTACCGAAAACTCTAACTCGATAATATATATTTTTTATGAATTATAAATAATCATC
The DNA here is from genome assembly GCA_037974875.1 of Cicer bijugum. Classification (NCBI taxonomy): domain Eukaryota; kingdom Viridiplantae; phylum Streptophyta; class Magnoliopsida; order Fabales; family Fabaceae; genus Cicer; species Cicer bijugum. The sequence goes on from JBBPBT010000347.1 coordinate 4,161,107, forward strand.
CAAGAGTGGATAGTCGATCACCATTTTTTTTTATTAAATAATTTGGGTTTTGTCCTATTTACTTTATAGAGAGCCACGAAGCGGGCCTTAACTCCACGACGACAAACTGTTTGGGCTTCTTAAAGCCCATATCTATTGTTAATTCCAATTAATAAAGTGAGCTTCTTTGCTTCTACATTGAAGCAAGGAGAAAAATTCACAAGCTAGTTTTGTATGCAGCAGTAACTGTTTTGGATGAAAGTACAAATCATAAATAAATTTATTATAGTAGTTTTTTCAATAATTACTTATATAAATGATATAATATAATTAATTAATTAATTAATTATTCACATATTGTTCGAAGCATTTGGGAATTGGGATTTAGAGTAAGCCCAGCACATGTTGAGAGGTAAAACAGATTCTAAAAATACAATTTTAACAACAACAAGGATCTTTTAATTAAAGTCTCTGTTATCACATATAACATCATTTTAGTGATAATTTTCATTCTCATAATATTAATTCAGAGAATTGATTTTTCATAATTCCATTACTGATTTGGACTACAACACACAAACAACTTTTTTTCTTAATACAAGACATAATAACAACTTAATTGTGTACAATATGCATCCTAAAATTATTTCTACTGTGATTTATTTTGAAAGTTTTAAATCTTCAAATAAACGTATAAATCTGTATTTTTTTTTTATTTTTCAATTTTTTTTTTGACAACTTTATTTCTATTTCTCTATTATCAATTTTTTTTCTCATTTAAATAATTTATTTAATTATTAATTTCTTTCGTAAATACACTAGAACCAACAAACAGTGAAGGTAGAGAATTCCTTCAATGGTAGAACAAATATACTCGAAATTTTATTTATTTATTTCCTTAAATGCCCTAATTTAAAAATTATTTCTCCAAATGTCTTAATTTTTTAGTAAGAAATCATTTTTTGAAGAAACGACTACAATTTTTTAAAATCCAATAGAAGGTTATGAGGAAGTGACTTCTTGAATTTAAAAAAACTTTTATGAGAAAGCGACTTCTTGAATTTAAAAAAACTGTAGTCACTAATAAAAATATTTGAGTAAATAATTTTCAAATTAAGACATTTAGAGAAATAAAAAGAGATATTTGAATACAAAATCCCAAAATTTAAGGTTTAAGTGATGCAAAAGAAAGGCAAACACAACAGAATTAATGAACTTGCATATATATTGTTATTGTGATTCCAACGCAAAAATAAAATTTTCAGTTTAAATAGGGAAACTCATAACAAAGGGTGAGATTTTTGTCAGAGGAGCATCGTCACCCAGGCCTAACCGTGTTTATTGTTTTCAAAGGCTGTTCTTTCATCCCAATATTTTTGTTCTAATTGGGCCAAAATGATGGAGTTTTACATTTCATTCAACTTTCTTTTTTATTGAATTCTAATTTCCAGTGTAATTAAAAGTAAAATTACAAAATAAAGGAGCCGGATAAACATTCATCTTAATTATTGAATAATACTTTTAGAAAGTCTCTTTCTTGCTCAATGTTAAAAAACATCTACAAATACAAATAAGTTTGGACTAGGGATAGCAATGGGTAGGATTTGGGTAGGGTACTATAGTACCCGTACCCATACCCGCAGTTTAAAAAAATATTCATACCCGTGCCCGTACTCTCTTGGGTATCAATTTTAATACCCGTACCCTTACCCGTTACCCTTACCCGTTACCCACACTCATATTTGCCATTCTTTATTTGATGTTGTTAGAGATAAAAATATGAGTTTATTTAAATATTTAAGTTATAAGTTTGATGAAATAGCATTATATTGAGGATGATTATAAACCAAAATATTTTCTAACTCAAAACATTTCAATTGAACACTCGTTACAATACACATTCAAATATCCATAATAATATTTTATGAAGTTGCAAGTCTTACGACAATATTATTTGAGATCAGTAAAAACAATTTATAAGTTGCAAGTATAATTATAAAGACACAATTAATAAGATATAATTCTTAGTTATAAAGTCACAATTATTTAACTATTAATCATAATCAAATTCTTAAAAAATTTGCAAATGTTTATCTTTTGATTTGATTATAAATATTGTAATGATCTAATGATATTAATAGATATTAAAATATAAAGGAAAACAATTAATTAAACTAAATATTAATAAAATAAATAAATAAATAAATAAATAATATATTTATATAAGTGCGGGTGCGGGGCGGGTAGTACCCGTACCCATACCCGCTTAATTTTGCGGGTAGTTACCCGTCCCCGTACCCATACCCATTATGCGAGTTTTTACCCTATCCATTGCGGGTAATTACCCGTCCCCGTGCCCATACCATTATGCGGGTTTTTACTCTATCCATTGCGGGTTTTTTTTGCGGGTACCCACTGGGTCTGGGTCTAATTGCCGTCCCTAGTTTGGACTACTAAATTTTAAGTATATTTTGTACATTTATATCCGTTAATTTGAATACTAATTGAGACTTTTAAATCAATAAATGAGAAAATAAACTTTCAAACTTTTATGTTTAGCAGAATTAATTAGACTTTGGCAACATCCTAAACTCATTCAAATTTTTATTATAAGAAGTATTTATATTTAATGTCTTAAAGGAATTTATAAAAAAAAAATAAAAAATCTGACAACGCGGAAACAATGACATGAAAACATGAGAAGGCACATCATATTAATGGCACAATTGTACACTCAGTGGTTGTGGGGCTGTATAGGCTGGGCGCGTCAGCGATAAAAGTTTTCACAAATACTTACTTGCTCAGAGGTTTTTCAATTGTGGTAACATGCGAGTGAAATACCTATCGTATTTAAGAACCCACATTCACATGTTTTTTCACTTCCCTCAATAGTGTAGCACCTTCAACATTACTGCTTAATGATAAATAGTAAATATAGCAACATATGTAACTACATATTTATATAGGTCTGCGCGCGGTTGTGCCATCTTCAACTATGACTATGACAAGTCGTCACATGAAACTGGAATTGCTCTCTACAAAGTTTTTAATGTTATTGCTCCAACCAATCTCCAAGCCATACATCATTCCCACTTTTTGCAGTGAAGGCATCACAATGCGGTTGAGTTCGATTCAGCTACAGGGCCAGTTATATGCACGTAGCTTCAAATTACCTGTTTACTTGTAAATAAAATTATGTTATTTAATTATAATGTGAAAATTTGATTCATTAGTTTGCTTCAAAAAGTCTTAAAAATATAACTGTTAAATAGTTATAATGTTAGTATTAACTTGAATACTTATATAGATATTATTTACAATTTATTTATTTTAATGAGTTTTAATAAAATAATTTGAGTTTTTAGTATTTTCTTAATGATAATATAATATTTTAAAATAATTTTTTTAATAATAATTATTTTTTATTAGAAATCTATTTTTTTTTTAATTAAAAAGGGACTTTAAAAATGTTAAGACAGTCCCATTTAGTGACCTCATGAGGTATCCAACACACATTAACCACAAATGATGTCTTGAGAAAAGGAACACTTGAATGTGGATAGTAAAGTCAATGAAAACAGCCATTTTTAAATTTTCAAAATCGTTTTCTACTTGGCTATCAACAATTCTTAAAAAAAAAAACTATTTAAATAGTCTATAAGATGAAGATGTGATATATATTGGATCCACGAATTTGATTTTGAGATATCTATATTTATTTATTATTAAACAGATATCAACTAATTCATTTTGATAGTTTAAAAATAAGAAGAATTATAAATTTTTATTTCTATAAAATATTTGTTGTCATTCAAATTTAAAATATTAATCTATTGTAAATCAGTTATTGATATGTAATCTACTTTAAAATTTATCTTAATATATTCATAATTTAATCTATAATAATATACACACGCATGAATCTATAGTTGCCAACTTGCCATCATCTCGCAAAACATAGTTAAAAAAAATCATATCGCAACGGTTAAAATAATTATTAAGTTATCCGTATTTGATTACTTCAAGTTGAGAGTCTTTCAATTTCCTTTTAGAAATAGAGAACTTCATTATAGTTTTTATTTATTTATAGTTAATAAAATTAACTTATTAAACATATTTTAAAATTATGGATTAATATGCATATGAAATTACAGTAAATAAAATTTTCTTTTCTTTATAAAGAAATGAAAGAAAAAAAATAGAATTAGAGAAGATCTCAAATCCATTCCTTGTTTATGAAAATGACTATCATCTACATTTTAAATTGATCAAATTAAAAAAATATTTTATGAATATAAAAAATGAGAAAAAGAGTTATCTATCATTTTAAGTATGGTGCTGCATATATGAAAGCACCATTACAATCAGATATTAGATAGATCCAATTTGTACCTGCAGCTGGTCTCAAAAGGCGAAAAGGATATAATTTTCTTTTAAAGAATGAAGGAGCAATCAGATATCTTCTTTCCACCCAAAAGATTCTCTACAACTTTCACATATTCCACTTTATCATCTTTCTCTATAAAAAAAATAAAACAAATTATTCTCGATCGAAAATTTCACAACTCTCCCATTTTCTATAATTTTTCTTTCACAAAATTTAGGCCATATTTCGAACGATTTTTTATTTTCTATTTTAAAATTTTGAAGAATTAAATTAATTGTAGTTTTGAATTTTTGATGTTAATCATTACTTGATTTTTAATTTTTATTTTATTAAGATTGAGTCATTCTCTTTACCCTACTTCATTATAAATTCACAAAATATAAAAATATATTGACATGTCAAATAATCTATTTAATTCTATTAATTCAAATATTTTAAAATTATAATTTATTTAATTATACTATTTGTAGTAACAGTGTTGAAAATAATATTTGTGAAAATTGACTATTGTATTGGTAATTAGGTCGTCGAATACAGATACATCGATCAAAAAGACATTTGATACAATGGATGGCAGTTGTGTGAGGTGGAATAGTTTGTGGTGCTTGCAATGGTTGAAAATGAGTGGTCAATAGTGTTCACAGTCACCACAAGTGGGTGGTGATGATGAAGGTATTGGAAATGGTGGTGGCGGCGAGAGGTGGATGGTTGGTCAGTGATAGTAGGAGACAATGATCGAATATGAATGATCAATGGTAATAGCGGTGGTCGGAGATAAAACAAAAAATAATAATTATAAATTTATTTTGTTTGTTATAAAATTTTAATACAAATTGATTTAAAATTAAGTAAAAAAATCAACTCACTCCTATTTTTCTAAAATATGTTTTGATTTTTAAAACCAAAAACTCATATCTACCTGAACAAACATCAAACATCAGGTGTCCTTTTGTTTTATATTAATATATTAATATTTTTGTAAAAGAAATTATTAATATTAATATTACAACTATGTACCTAAATATTCCTTTAAAAAACATTGAATCGGAGAGATGAGAAAGTATGATAATATATATTTTTTAATATTTTTATTTTTGTTGGCTAAAATTTAAATGAGATTCACTAAACTTACATTGACTCCACGTAATTTAGTAATTAATATTATAACTATAAGTATGGATAATAGTAGCAACATATTTTTTTAACACATATTTTAACATATTTTTTTAACACATATTTTACAATATATTTTCCTATTAAAATTAAAACGAAACCCACACAATTTTATAGGACACATGCGAACCTGTTCAATTATAGTTAAAGTCGTGTTTAAAAATA
>JBBPBT010000347.1:4166905-4183770 GCA_037974875.1 Cicer bijugum
AAAATTCATTTATTTACCAAAATATTTGGGACTCAGTGATGGAGGAGAAATGTAAAATTGAAAAAAGAAATCTAAAGACACATACATGTTTAGGAATTAAAAAATAAAAAATTTTGTTTTTAAAAGTTCAATTTTTAAAGTTTAGAGAAATTGGATAAATAGGTTATAGGACATTATTTCTACATTTGGCTCTTTAACATAACCTTTAGGACAATTGTTAATGTTTTCCTATAAAATATATTTAAAATATAAAATTAACTTGAACTGATTTGGATGTTTTTACTTCTTAGTAATTATTTTTGTTAGGAAACCGTTGAGCATTTTACGAGCTATCCACTTTTCTCGTTACTTATTTGTAGTTCTTTAGGCTTTGGCCTCTTTATATTTCAAAAAATAGAACAGTGAGAGAGGATGGAGAAAAATGCAATGAAATTCACAAGGATTATTTTCCTCTATTTTAGGAAGAAATTAGCATTTTTTTTTTCTTTTAATTTCATCCATTTATCATATTCCATTTGTAAACTATTTTTGTCATTTTAAAAGTATTTTTTCTCTTTTTACTTTCACAATTAAACAAGAGAAAATAAGTTCTTTTCGCCTTTCTTTTCTTTTATTTCCTTCCATCTAAGAAATATTTCTATCTTTAACAATAAAAAAAAAAAAAAAACTATTTCCTTTGGTCCTTCTCTCTTCCTTTTCTCCTATCTCTCATTTTTTTCTTAACCAGACATATGATTAGTGATAAATTATCTATCAATCACACTCCTTGCACAATCCCAATAGTCATGCCATCAATGCATTGATGACTATTTGATTGAAATCCAAGATTTAAATTTCAGTTAATAAACAAAACAAAAAAACATTATAGTTTATAAATCAAAATTAGTTGGTCAAGATTACCAGCATTACCACATTTTTAGAGACAAATATGTCAATGTGCTCTACACACGAAAAAATAAAATGAAAACAATGCACGTTTAAATTGTCACCGTGAATTGACTGAATTCAATCAAATTTTAGACTTTGAAACCTTCAATAAAATAAAATTATGGTTTCATAGCATTTTTAGTGAAGTGATGTTTTCTTCTCCAACTAAACTAATTAAACCCAAATGTTGTAATAATAAGTTAAACTCAAAACTCTAATTACAAAAAAACAGTTTGATCCCCACACTTTTCTGCAAAAAGAGTGATTCCTTCACCCACATGCAACCTGCATTACTACAGTAATATCTGCCATTGCTAGAAACAGAACAAAACAACCTTCTATAATAACAACACACAAAACTTAACCTCTCTCTCTCTCTCTCTATTCATTCATTCATTCATTTATCAGAACGACACACTTTGACACTTGTTCAGTCCTCTCCTGTCACACTACCCTTAACACCCTTCACATTCACCACATTTTACCACTTTGCCATTTTACTTCTTCATTTTTATTACTCTTTCATTTTCATCACTTCAATGTAGAGAAGAGGCTTTTCAAAGTTCGAGTTTTTCGACGACCCATTTTCTACGCTATACTATTTCATTCAACGTCGTTTTGCGAGTTTCTGGTTTGTTTATTTTTTTCCCTAACATAACTTTTGTCGTTGAGCGTTATTTTTTTATTGAAATTTGAACTTAAGATTCTCTCTTCTTCCCCCGTTATTTTTTCTTTCTAATACTGACGCAAATGAAACAGTACATTTTTCTGTTGAGGTAACAACAGCTATGAATCTTCTTTAATGACATAATGTGATTGTTTTGGTGCTTAACTTTTTTTTTTTTTCTTCTTTTGTTTGTTAAATTTGTGATGTTCATTTACCGTTAGTAGTGTCCTGCAAATTTACCAGTAAGAAAGGAGCTACCTTTTATCCCCATTTTGATTATTATTATTATTATTACACTATACTATTTATTTCACGAAACTTTGCTTTTGATTTTGACCCTCAAATTTCATTTTTATACTTTTTAGGAATAGAAAAAAGGGTTGCTATTTCATGCTAATTTTCTGGGATATGTTGGTTTACTACATTTACATTTCTACTTTTCAGTTGTTATATCTATTTTTGTGCCAAGTTTGTTTTTTTATACATTTTTTCTGGCTTTCCATTTTGATGTTATTCTTTCTCTTGTAGGTTGGCTTGCACTGTTTATAGTGATGGATGGTAGGAGGCATTCTGTGGACGTTCCTATTTCTAAAACTCTTGTAGCACTAAGGAGAGTAAGGTCATTAAGGGATCCTTCAACAAATGGTATTAGCAAGTTATCTCCTTTGATTGATAATGGATGTTGGGAAAATGGGATTTCTTTGAGGTTTCTTAATGCTCCGTATGAATGTGATTTTGATGATAATAATGGTTATTTAAGGTCAAAGGGTTTAGATTTTAAGGGACATAGAGGGCACGCTACTACTGAATTTGAAATGAATTGTCACATGATGAACTATTGTGAGGAACATCAACAAGATGATGGAAATAAATCCCCAAAAGAAAGCTGTTGTAGCAACCATGAAGCTAAAGGGTTGGATTTGGTTTCCATTAACCCTTCTAGTAATCATTTGAAGGATGAGGAGTCATGCTACTTATCAACTGCATTGCCATCACAATTTAGGAGAATAGATCATTCAAAGTCCAACAGAAAGTTACTGCGGAAAAATCGAGTGAAACCTTCTGAATTTGCAAGCTGTATTAGGAGTCCATGCCTTTCTGTTGACAATGCTCTATCGCCTCATAGTGCTTCAACACATACACCTCAAGACGTTGATGTTGATGTTTTAGTTGATTATCATGGATGTGGAATAAGCTGTTGTTGGTCGAAGTCGCCGAGGTTTAGAGACTTAAATCATTATTCTGAAATGGAAGACCTTCCTTTGATGTTGCAGCATGCTAATGAGACAGAATTCCGTGAACATAAAAGCATGATACACATTGGTGGTGAAATTAGTCCAACATTAGAAACTCCTAGAAGTTTATCTATGAAATTCAGACCAAAATCTTTTGATGATTTGATCGGACAAAATGTGGTTGGGAAGTCTCTTTTGAGTGCCATCTGTAGAGGAAGGATACCATCATTTTATCTCTTCTATGGTCCTCGCGGCACGGGCAAGACCTCTGCATCAAGGATATTTGCTGCTGCGCTGAATTGCCTCTCCCTCGAGGAGCAAAAGCCGTGTGGTTTGTGTAGACAATGTGTTTTGTTCTTTTCTGGAAGAAGTAAAGATGTTAAGGAAGTGGACTCTCTGAGAATTAATCGCACAGACAAAGTTAAATCCCTTGTTAAGAATGCATTCACAGCTCCGGTTTCCTCGCGTTTTAAGGTGTACATTATTGATGAGTGCCAGTTATTGAATGGTGAAACATGGATGACTCTTTTGAATAGCCTAGAGAGTGTTTCTCAGCAAGTTGTTTTTGTGATGATCACTCCTGATTTGGATAAGCTTCCACGAAGTGTGGTTACCCGAGCTCAAAGGTATCACTTTGCAAAGATTAAAGATGTAGACATTGCAAGTAGGTTGAAAAGAATATGTGCTGAAGAGGGTCTTGAATCTGAACAAGATGCTTTGGATTTCATTGCTACTAAATCATGTGGTTCTCTTAGGGATGCAGAAATGATGCTTGATCAGCTTAGTTTGATTGGTAAAAAAATCACAATTTCCTTAGTCTATGAGCTTGTAAGTTTGTACTTTGTTATGTACATATATGTATTTATAAATATATCCTATAAATTGTCTTCATTATATATAGAGAGTTTCTTCAACATTTAGTCTTGCCCTTTGTTTTTCTGCAGACTGGTGTCATTTCGGACGATGAGTTGCTTGATTTGTTGGACCTGTCTCTGTCATCGGACACTTCAAATACGGTTATACGAGCGCGGGAGCTGTTGAGATCAAGGATAGATCCTTTACAACTTATATCTCAGCTGGCGAATCTTATTATGGACATTCTTGCAGGAAAATGTGAACTTGGTGGTTCTGAAATCAGAAGAAGATTTTTTGACAGGCATGTTTGTAAGTGCTCTCAAATATATTGTGTGTATTGACTGTTAAGACTTTTTTTTTTTAGTTCTATTTCTGTTGTTTTATTGGTTACTTTTGCCTCCATCGTAGCGGAATCAAGCATGCAGAAACTTAGTCACGCATTGAGAATACTTTCTGATACAGAGAAGCAATTGAGAATTTCTAAGAATCAAACAACATGGTTCACTGCAGCTCTTCTACAGTTAAGCTCTATAGAATATTCATCTGTGGATGCCAATGATACCAAGCTGTGTATAAGAGCTGCATCCAATAGAGGTAGGCTTGACTTCTCTCAGTTTTTTATTTTTTGATTCCCTGTGTTACTTAGCGTATGTTTAGTTTCACGCCCAAACAATCCAGAATAACGTTTAGGTTGGTCAAAGTTGGTTTGACTATAAATTAGTTATGTTTGGATTCCCTCCACTAAAGCAATTTAGGTCCAAATTATCTAAACATGAATCATTAAAAATCACATTTATCATGAATATATAAATATAAATCACTTCGTGTTTTGAACTAACTTTTAACCAAATCATAATTATAAAATCTATTAAATCAAAATCAATGTTTTTGCCACCGTAGAACAAAACAATCACGTGAATGAAATAGAGTTTGGTGAGTGAAAGGAGTTTGAAATTTGATCTGGTTTAATCAACTATTTTAAGTTTGCCTTTGAATGGGTAACAGGTGGTGATTTATGCAGTACATCGTCTACAGGTGAAAGCCTGAAGCAACTTGCTACAGGTCAATGTGATGAGAAGTCATATAAAATAGAAGTACAAGAAGATGATAAAGCAACATTAGATTCCATATGGTATAAAGCTGCAGAGATATGTCAATCTAGAAGGCTCAAGGCTTTTCTCATGAAGCAAGGGAAGTTGTCCTCAGTTTGTATTAACCAAGGTACATATTACGTACAATGTTTTATGTCCTGTGACTAAGTTTGCATTCATTTAAATTTCTGGCGTCATTTTATAATCACTTCCTACTGTTATTTATGGTCAGTGTCTTTTCTGGTTGTTAATGTTCAGGGAAATGTTTATGACTCCTTTTTTAACATTATCTTTTCAACAGAATCAACACTATTATTAGGTGAAATCCCATGCTGGTCCCACTAATAGAGTTGGGAAGGTTATTTAACACAGGACCACATAAGAAGAAAAAGTATGCTGTTAGGATTTCTTCTTTTTTAAAACTCAAAAGTATTTCTTTAGAAATATTGTTATAATTTATTGTTTAAACTCTAAATTGATTAGTTTGGAACAAGCTTCTAGAACCTGCTCTATTATATTTTTGGTCTCAAGTCTCCAGATCCCTAGAGAAAGGGGACTAAAGATTAGGAGAGCCTTATCAATGATTGTTTCAGTAAGGTTTCAACAATAATATTTATGATAACACTAATATGTGCCTTTTCCATAAACTTAATCAACTATTTTCATATTCTTGGACTATGTGAATTATATATATATATATATATATATATATATAGCACTTCATTTTAAATAGTTTGAACAAATTGTACTCTATTCCTAGCACAATGAGTACTAGTTACCAACCAATTGAATTTCATGTACTCCAATTTTCAGGTCATGCAGTTGTGGAGCTGGAGTTCAACCATCGCGCCTATGTAACTCGAGCTGAGAAGTCGTGGAAACAAATTGCAAGTTCCCTGCAGTTCATATTAGGTTCTAACATTGAGCTCAGAATCAACCATGTACCTTGTACATCAGATTCCAAGTATGCTAAGTTGAAAAGGTCATCTTTCAATTTCTTCAATTGTTCGCGCAGAATTCTACGAAAATCACTATCATCTGATGAAAAAGAATGCGAATCAGACTATGCCGATTACACCTCTCAAAAGCCTATGATGATGGACCGAACTCTATCCCGCTCCTCCGACTGCGGATACCATGGAATGGAGGTGGTAACAACTCTAAGAAGCTGTGAAGGGAACTTACTAAGCTCAGGGAAAATAATTCTGAACAGGATTGCAGATCAAGAAATTCCAAGAATTTCTTTTTCTAGAGTTGAATCTGTCAAAGAAGAGGGGTGCAATTGTGAGCATCTTGCTTCATCAACACTTGATTTAGATAAGCGTTCCAACTGTTTTCCTCGAACACTTTGGCTTCATAGAAAGTTATCTTCTTCATATGCATCAAAACAGAAGGACTTTTGTTTTATCAATCCTCAAGTACAAATGTTTTGAGACTTGTAGCGATGATAAGGAGCCTTGTATTTTTACACAGGTGAACCAAAGCTTCTTAGGAAAAGTAGGTTTCTTTTGAATTTTTATCATTATTGTCTTAGTATTAGGCTATTAGTATATTTTGGCTTGCTAGAACATTGCCAATTTTGCAAGGAATGTTACCTAATCTATTTAAAATTTTAAACTATATCAGTTTCTTTTAAATACTTTTTTGTTAACATAATTGTTTATGTAGTTCCTATTAGTTCACACGGAAAACGAGGGAGGAAAACAGATAAGAAAAATAAGTGTAAGTAAGTATTATTTATCTTTTGATGACTGTGGTTTGTTATGATAATCAAAAGTAAAAACCTGATATAGTGCATATTGTTGCTGGTGGCCTTCTTTTACAAATCCCTATGGATTATGGAATGTGCTAGAACTCCTAAATATATTTAAAGAACAAGAAACTTGCAATTTTTTAATGTCATGTGTTGGTGATGTGATAGAAAGAGAAAGATAAAGAAAAAATTAAGTATTGAATAAGTGTAAAAATTAAAGATGTTTAAATACAAGAGTCGTAAATTTAGTTCTAAACCTTTATCAATTTGTGGTTTTCCCTAACTTTGCCTTCGGCTGTTTTTCTCAAATCCACATAAAATGGGACGTACAATCATGGTGGACCACTGGAGGTCCATTGGCCCATCACTTATAATTGGCATTTAGGAAGGCGTACGCCACAAGAAAGCCATATAGCCAGCAATTCTCAAAACAAGAAAGATTTGTCTAATACACGAAAATCCATTTTGAGACTTTGAGTATGCAAGAAGGTAATAAATTCATTAAATTGGCTTCATATTCCTTACTGTTTATTCATAATACTATCTTTTTTATACCAAAAAAACCATGCTGGATGCTCTTAAACTTATAAAACATTGGATTGGATTTAATAATAACATACTACAAATAGTGATTCACATCAATGGAAATAAAAGGAAAATATATCTCTTATTGTTTTTAAATATATGAATTTCAGGTGGTGTTTTTCTCTGTCTATTTAAAAAAAAAAATATAGTATTATGTAAATTTTAGGATTGTAAATCAAGACTTTCAACAATTATTTTGCAGTTGTTTTCTTTGTAATGATTTATGGTTTACTCTTGAATTTTATTTTAGTTTCTTTCATGTTTTTTCTTGTAGCTGGTTTAGAAATTGAAAGTATACAAAATTAATTTTAAGGCAAATACTTTTATTTTGAAGCTTCCTATCTAAGATGCATTTCACGAAGATATGTTTTAGAAGACAAGTTCATGTGTTCCGATCCATACTGTCGGTCAGGTTCATGTGTGCTTGATATGTATTTTATTGGTTGATATTTTAATTTATGCTCATCCATACTTATATGAGAGAAGCCAACTGTTTCATAAGAAATATATATATATATATATTACAAAATGTTATTGAACGGAGTAATATAATTATAAAAGTTTTTCAATATCTCCTTCTCGATACTCTTATATGGCATTTTTTATCAAAAAGAATATTCTAAAAAAGGATTGAGACAAGGAAACTCTTTATCATTGTACTATTCAAGAAGGCTTGATGGAATGAATCTGTGTATAATATTCAAATTGCATGAGGAGCTTTTGTGTTCTCACATTTATTTTTTACAATTGAAAAATTCATTTTCTATCAGACAACGTAAAATCATGTTGAGAGTTTTAAAAGTATTCTCCAACTATATTAACATGCTTCGAATCATTTTATTAATCGTGACAAGTCAAATATCTCTTTTAAGTGAAATTTTCTTTTAAACAAACAACTTGAATTCCAAAGATAGATTCCTTTTAAGGTGGTAGAGACTCCCTTCAAATACTTTGATCTTCTTTCTTAGAATATTTGAGCAACAAGTGTTTTAATATGCTCAAGATTATGTGTGGAAGAAGCTTATAGGTTGAAAGGAGAATTTTCTTTCTTGAACAAGATGGGACATATTCATTAAATCAATAACTCAATCAACTCTCATGTATATGACGAGTTGTTTTAACTTGCCTATAGTTCTATGTGACCATATTAAGTTCACGAGTAAAACAATTTGGTGGGGCAACAATCATGGTGAGAAGAAAAAAATCCAATGGCTTAATTGAAACAAATGTTGCTGGCCAAAAAGTAAAGGGACGTGAGCTTTAGAAGCTTCCAAGTGTATAATCTTGCTAAACAAAAATGACATGTTCTTTTTGTAATCCCAATTATTTGCTAAGTAAGTGCTTAAAAGTTATATACTTTCCTTGTGTGGATATCATTAAATTTTGGTGGGCCACCGACCAAATTCACATGGAATATTTAGGAAACTCTATGGGTTATCAAAGAGGAAAATATTTGGAGAATGACAAATGGTCACTTCGTCAATATTTAGGAAGAAATTTGACTACCTTTACATAATGGTTATAAAATTTGATTTTTTTAAACCTCCTTTGTATGTTTTGTCTTAAATATCTCAACTAATTTTTGAGTATCTCAATATTTGGAATGCCTGGTTAGTCAATGATACTTTTTTACCTTTTGAAACAATGTAAAACCTTCAGTTACTTCCTTATCTTTCATTTCGATATATCATCACTCTCAGAATCTAAATAAGAAAGATATGTTATTCTATCAAACATTAGAATTACTCTCAAAATTCAGTGCATAATGAAAACTCTTGAATTTGTCTTAAAGTATGAAATATCACAATTTTACCTAAACATGCTAATTTAACTTGGAAGATTTTAAACAACGGCTTACTGATGAAAAAAAGAATCAGTTAAGAGAGGCGTTTTTACTAAACCTTTAGTCATCATTGTCATGGGATAGAGGAGAATGTTGTTTTTAAAAGTCGCTCATTAACTTTTTTTAATGTGCGATTTGATGATACTTTCCACAGTTTTAGATACTAACTTAAAAATATATATATATATCACCCTTTATAAGTGGTTAAAATAATTATATTGTGTGATTCGGTATGCACATAATAAATTTGCTTTGAAGGAAAAACCATTGAGAAATCCAACCCTTTATAAGTGGTTAAAATAATTATATTGTGTGATTCGGTATGCACATAATAAATTTGCTTTGAAGGAAAAACCATTGAGAAATCCAAGAGACTCTATAAAGCTTAGAAAGTCACTGATAATCACAAATTTATAGTGACTAAAAAAAACTTTTGTTGAATATTCAAATGGTAGTTGATCCAAATCCACCTTTTACTTATTCCTCTAGTTGGTCTCATCCTCCTCTTTCATGATTGGTACAAAATTAATCTAAAGATGATGGTCTAGATAATAATTTTTGGGGTATTGGTGCTATTATTAGAGATGTTGAGTGTGTTGTCTTAGTTGCTACTACTTGGAAGATAAATTTTTTACCTTACTTATATGTGGCTGAGGTGTATAGTTTTCACTTAGTGTTTTAGTTTACTCTTGAAATGGGTTTTCATAATCTTCTCTATTATTGTCGTGAGGTTAACACTCATTTATCTAATTATTAAGCTGTGCATGTGAAAAGAAATGCAAATAATTCAATACATCTTTTAGTTAAATTTTATTTACAGAATTGTTATATTTGTATTGCAGTTGATTTGGTTGCTTAAGGAACTAATCTTTTGTAAAAAAAATAAAAATAAACAATTAAATCATACATATTGGGTGGATAATCAGATTCTATCCAATAAACTTGTTTTATTTGCATGAATTTTATTGTATTAATATTTTAAAAACTATTTTTTTTTTAAAATAATGGTTAAACACACCTCTATTCATGATATTTCAAAATTACTTAATGGATCCAAAAAATTATTCTCAATAATAGAATATTATGCACACCCTTACTCATGATATATTTATCAAAAATAAATGTTTTATTTTTTTTATTTTTGAACAATCAAGATACTCATTTGATTGATATCAAATTTAAAATAAAAAAAGTAAAAACGATTAAGAACAATCTAAAACTAAATATGTATTGATTTTCTTTTATATCAAATTAAAATCAATTATATAATAGTCACTTGTAAAAAAAAAGTTGATTTTTTTTTTAATTAAAAAAGCATTGATAACTTTGTATATTTTTATTTTGAAGGAACGATATCTATCATAATTAATATTTTAAATAATAATCTAAGTTCGATTCTGTTAATTAGTAAAAGAAATTAATTAATTGCAACATTAAAAAGGAAGATAAGAAACATGAATAAATAGTAAGTTTTCATGAAAAGAAACAATGAATGATAACTCTGCAATTATGGTCGATAATGGTTGTGATAAGTAGGAGTCTAGGTTAAGGGTATGTATGAATGAGTTTTTGTTGCCAATGCACACAACAAGCAAAGAGAAGGCACATCATTAAGATCGGGTTCAGCCTGTAGTATCGCTGCCACGTGTACACGTAAATAAATTATTTTAGCAAGATAGAATAGGCCCAAACCCGAAAACCTCGCCCAGTGATGACGTGTACAGGTAACCGCAGCCTCCCTATATAAACCTTCACCTTTTTTTCTTCGTTCTCATCCATTTCTCTCTATTTTCTTCTTCACCATTTCCACCGATTTACTTTCAGACACTCACTCTCCGATTCTCTCACACAATAATTTAGGGTTTCATCTTTTTCTCGATCTTCTTCTCTTCGTTTCTCACTGTGTCTCAGTCTCGATTCGGAATATTCTATTTCTTCTCCTGTCTTGGCTCGAGATCCGGGCCAAGCACAGAAGAATCAAGTTCTGATTTGCATTTCGCAACTGCCGGTTCGTATTATTTTCCGCTATTTATATTTCGTGCGTTTCGTGTTATATTTTTATTTGATTTGGATTTTGTTTTGTGTCGAGAGTGTGATGTGATGGATTGGCTTCGTTTTTAAAGTGATATATTCGATTATATTTGTTACTTCCTGCAGTTTTTTTTTTTTTTTAAAATAATGCATTGATTTCGTTTCTAATTGAATGAGATTTTAATTTTGTTAAGAAGTTGAACTGTTTCTAAACTGAAGTTTTTGTCAACGTAACATTATGCTTTGGTGTTTTATGATGTTACTGATGAGTTAGTGTGGTATTGATAGGTGAACGTGTTTGTATTGTTGGTCTGTTTTGGTTCTCTTCGTGAAAATGGCGTCGAACGAGGGATTTCTAACTGATGGACAGAGGGAAATGTTGAAAATTGCTAGTCAAAATGCTGAGAATTTGTCGTCATCACCGAAGTCACCATCGTCCTTACTTTCTGATCATCACATCAAAGCCCCTGCAGGTGGTAAGGCTCAAACTGCTGGGATAGCTGTGAGGCATGTCCGACGGTCGCACTCTGGAAAGTATGGACGGGCGAAGAAGGGTGAGTTGTGTCCTTTCCACAATAATCAGAAATATTACTAAGCAAACATTTAATCTAATAATTTTCCATCACAAAAAGAATAAACCATTAGCAGCACAAGACAATAAGTAATAGTTATTTTTTTTTAATACTAGCGATAAACTTAGTCCCATAAAAGCTTCAAAGATAGTAATATGTAGAGCACTGGAACTTATGATTGAAGTGATCAAAGGGGTGTTTGAGTGTCTGACAGTCACGACGCTCATGTGTGTTTACATACAACCACTTTCCTTTTTCTCAAATTATTATTGATGTGTGTGTATGTTTGTTATTGAGTGTTGTCGAATAGCGACTATAACGGCGCTATACAGTAGCGGAATTTGAACAAATTGTTATTGTTCTGCAAAATGCTATTTAATACAAAATATTGTCAAATAGCCACTATACATAAATGAATAAATATATATTAAATTCCACTATGAATATATATGTCAAATAGCAGCTATATCAGAAATGAATATATATATTAAATAGCTGCGATACACTATTTAGTCATAGATCCTAATCAAACCAATCACCTATTCATCTAAATATATATATTAAATTCCCTCTCTAATGTCTTTCTTCTAAAACCTTCATTTCTGATATAGCTACTATTTGACATATATATTCATAGTGGAATTTAATATATATTTATTCATTTATGTATAGTGGCTATTTGACAATATTTTGTATTAAATAGCATTTTGCAGAACAATAACAATTTGTTCAAATTCCGCTACTGTATAGCGCCGTTATAGTCGCTATTCGACAACACTCAATAACAAACATGACACACACATCAATAATAATTTGAGAAAAAGGAAAGTGGTTGTATGTAAACACACACGAGCGTTGTGACTGTTAGACACTCAAACACCCCTTTGATCACTTCAATCATAAGTTCCAGTGCTCTACATATTAGGATCTTTGAAGCTTTTATGGGACTAAGTTTATCGCTAGTATTAAAAAAAATAACTATTACTTTACTGTCTTGTGCTGCTAATGATGGTTTATTCTTTTTGTGATGGAAAATTATTAGATTAAATGTTTGCTTAGTAATATTTCTGATTATTGTGGAATTATTTAATATTATTTAGAGCCTCCCCAATCTATAGGTACTTAGGTAGAAGTGTTATCCGGACAGGTGTATTCCACTTTTGTGGTTAATAATTGATGCATATAATGGTGATTGGTGAATGAACAAAGGTGGAAAATCATTTACTAATTCTAAAAGCAAAGCTAAGTATCTATGCTTAGTTAACTATTACCAACAAAATGTTTTTTGCTTCCATGATGCCAATCTTATTGATCATGAGGCACTGAAGTAGACATCAATGCAACATATTGCTGAAACTTCGATTGTTATAGGAATGAAAAATACTAGTGCATTTACATTTTAAATTTACTGAACTCTCTAATGAATTTACTTACACATTGTATTATTTGGATAATTTTCATTAACTGGAGAGGAATATTAAGCTTTTTAGTTTGGTATTTCTTTCTTTTCCTTTCTCCGAAATTTGGGGCTAATGTGGTTTTTTTTTCTATGGATGGGCTAATGTGATTGTGTTATCAATTATCATCAGTTGGATTTTTATACATTGTTTATCTTGTGGATACAGATGGTGCTGGTGGTAAGGGTACCTGGGGAAAATTGATGGACACAGATGTTGATTCTCACATAGACCGCAATGATCCAAATTATGACAGTGGCGAGGTAAAGTATTTTTGCTAGTTTTGTTGGCAGATTCTAACTACATTTATTATGTGACACTAGCTGCTTGGAAATTTGATACGATGCTTGCTTTAGCAGTGTAGGTTGTAGTCTGTTTTTCCGCTTTTCATTTATTTCTTGTTAACTTGCTCTGTATTTGTTGCCTGCTTTATTTTCCTCTCTATCTTTTCTTGTGGCTTTATTGCAAATGAATTACATAAATGAGTACATAACATGTACCTGTTTGTGTACTTTTTCTATTTTTAGGAACCCTATCAGCTGGTTGGATCTACTGTTACTGACCCCTTGGATGAATTCAAGAAAGCAGTGGTATCTCTCATAGAAGAATACTTCAGTAATGGGGATGTAGATTTGGCAGCATCTGACCTCAGAGAACTTGGCTCAAGTGAATATTATCCATACTTCATTAAGCGACTTGTTTCCATGGCAATGGACAGGCATGATAAGGAGAAAGAAATGGCTTCTGTTCTGCTTTCAGCATTGTATGCTGATGTCATTAGTCCTGCACAGATTAGGGATGGATTTTTTATGCTTATTGAATCTGCTGATGATCTTGCAGTGGATATTCTGGATGCAGTTGACATCCTTGCTTTATTCCTGGCACGTGCAGTTGTTGATGACATTCTTCCTCCAGCCTTTCTTGCAAGAGCAAGGAAGGCTCTTCCAGAATCTTCCAAGGGAGTTCAGGTAATCCAGACTGCTGAGAAGAGTTATCTCTCAGCTCCACACCATGCAGAACTTGTGGAAAGACGATGGGGTGGTAGCACTCACATTACCGTTGAAGAAGTGAAGAAAAAGATTGCCGATTTACTTCGAGAACATGTGGATAGCGGTGACACACTTGAAGCTTGTAGATGCATACGTGAGTTGGGAGTTTCTTTCTTCCATCACGAGGTTGTGAAGAAGGCTATGGTACTTGCCATGGAGATTCCTTCTGCAGAACCTCTACTGTTGAAGCTTTTAAAAGAAGCAGCAGAAGAAGGACTAGTAAGTTCCAGCCAAATGGTGAAAGGGTTTTCCCGATTGGCAGAAGGTCTAGATGATCTTGCTCTTGATATTCCGTCAGCTAAAGCCTTGTTTCAGTCATTTGTCCCCAAAGCAATCTCTGAAGGATGGCTTGATGCTTCTTTTACCAATCCAGCTGGTGAAGATGGGGATTACCAAGTTGAAGATGAGAAAGTGAGGAAGTACAAAAAGGAAATTGTAACTATAATTCATGAGTATTTTCACTCTGATGACATTCCTGAACTCATTCGAAGTCTAGAAGATCTTGGCGTTCCTGAGTATAACTCAATATTTATGAAGAAGCTAATAACACTTGCAATGGACCGAAAGAACAGAGAAAAGGAAATGGCATCTGTTTTGCTATCTGCACTTCATATAGAGATATTCTCAACGGAGGATATAGTTAATGGTTTTGTCTTGCTTCTGGAAAATGCAGAAGATACAACGCTGGATATACTAGATGCTTCAAACGAACTTGCTCTTTTCTTAGCTCGGGCTGTGATTGATGATGTACTTGCTCCATTGAACTTGGAAGAAATTGGCAGCAGACTACCACCAAAAGGCAGTGGTAGTGAAACTGTCCGTATGGCTCGAACACTCATTGCTGCTCGTCATGCAGGTGAAAGGCTTTTGAGATGCTGGGGTGGGGGAACTGGATGGGCTGTGGAGGATGCTAAGGACAAGATCATGAAGCTCTTGGAGGAGTACGAAAGTGGTGGGGTTGTCAGTGAAGCATGCCAGTGTATTCGCGACTTGGGTATGCCTTTCTTCAACCACGAGGTAGTGAAGAAAGCCTTGGTTATGGCCATGGAGAAGAAGAATGATAGGATGCTAGATCTGCTACAGGAGTGCTTTAGTGAAGGCCTAATCACCATCAATCAGATGACTAAAGGATTCACCCGAATTAACGATGGTCTTGATGATTTGGCTCTGGACATCCCAAACTCAAAGGAAAAATTTGCTTTCTATGTTGAGTATGCCCAAACGAAGGGCTGGCTTCTACCCTCATTTGATTCCTCTGCCTCAGATGTGTAACTTACCCAGGGCTGCAGCCTTTTGAGGATGGCATAGAGATATTCATTGTTTCTCCTGTGTATGTTGCCCTCCCATTGAAGATGGATAAACTGGGATGCTTTGACATGATCCTTTTTATTTGGTCTGTTACTTGACATTTTTCTTTTAGAATCATATCTCACTGGGATTCCTGTTATCTCAGTCGTTGTATAAAGTTGGTCTTACTTCATTTACAGCTTTTCAGGATGATGTTCCATCAAGAGTTAGTTGTCTTTTTAACATGGACTCTTTTGATGAATGGGTCTTTCTTTTTGGTGCACTTTTATTTTTACACCAATAGTAAGAGTTTGAAAGATATATCAGTGGCTGGCATTTATAAGGCGTAGATAAGTGAAATTCCAATGGTACACTTTTAATCCTTTTTCTTACTACCTAATATAAAAACAGTTTAAATAATGAAAAAGGATAATTTTTTATTTTGGTCTTAAAATGTATTAACTGTCCCGATCTACCATTTTGAGTGTACGTTTGGATAACAGTCTTTGGATCTCAATTAATTCAAGGAATTAGTCTTTATAGTTTCACATTGGAAATACTATTTTTTACTTGAAAAGATAGGATACAAAGACTTTCCAAATACATGGATACTAGTGAATTTTACCCTAGTGAAAATTTTACCGCTACTTAGCAATTATGACTTTACCTCACAATTTTTTCAGAAAATTTAGATATGCCCAACTTTTTCAAAGGAAAAATTAAAATTTCTCCTGTCTTCGTGAGATTTAAATTGTGTTTCAAAAATTTTTAATTTAAGTTTTCTTTTGCAATATATTGTATTTAAGAAAACTCAATTTAATTTTTGATACAATCTTAAATTTGTGTGTCCTTGAGAAAAATATCATTTTGTGTATGTGTTTCGGAGAATTTCAAATAAACTTTTTTATTTTATTTTTCTTTTGAAGAAAAGGGATGTTTTTTGAAAAAAAGATAATAGGTGTTTTTAGCGGAATAATGGGTTAAGTGTTCAATTGCAGTGAAATAAAAAAAGGGTTAAAAGTATAATTAATGAGGTATGAGTTAAAATCTTCTTATGGGATGGTACATGTGAATTGGACACCTTGAGAAAATCTAGTTGGACTTGGATGTAGAAAGTTTGAATTTTGATTCTTGTCTGTTTTGGAGAATTGTTCTGTGCATAAGTTGTTCTTAACTTTTGTTTAAAAAGAATGAATGTTACACTAGATCATATAGGTAGATAGTTGATTGTAAATTAGTGTTTAAAAGTAATTTAAAATTATAATAAAAATTAATTAAATTTTTTATAATGATTTTTTTAATTTTTACGATAGAGACAATAATTCGATCAAAATTAATTGATAAAAATAAATAGAAAAACAAATACATTTATCAAAACTCAATTTATTAAATTGATATCACTCCTATATTATCTATGATGTAATAAAAGGAGATAACAATTAACTTCTATTTTTAAAAAGTGTTATGAATAGTCGTTAGAAATTCAAGTATTTTTTATTTTTATCTTATAAGA
>JBBPBT010000347.1:4184131-4195948 GCA_037974875.1 Cicer bijugum
TTATAATAAGTTTTTATTTTTAATTAATGCTTTAATTTATATTTTATATAAATATAAATTATTGTGAATTTTCACTTTTTATTATAATAATATGTTAATTTAAAAATAATTTTTATTTATATTGAACTGCTTTAGAAATTATTTAATTTTAAAATTCATCAATATCTGTTATAAGTGACTACCTTTTAAAAAATAACCATTTTTTATTAAAAAAAATTATTAGAGTTTAAAGATAATAATAAAAAAATATTTTACACATCATCCATTTTTAAATTAAAGAATTAAATATTTTATTGACGTAAATGAATGTAAGAAGTACATCGCCTTTAAATCCAAATAATTATTCTTCTTCTTAAAAAATGTTTAAAAACTTGTAGAAAAGAAAAGAAAAGAAAAAAAAGTGTCTCACAAAACAAGTATTAATGAAGAACCGAATTGAACGTGCAAAGACATATGAAAGAATAAAAATGAAGAGAATATAAACATAGTGCGAAGGAAGCGGCAGAACCGAAGGCCAGGAATGCATGCAAAAAGTAACACCCACCGTTTTCTCTCAATTTATATATTCCGCAGACCCAAACGGATTAAATTATTACAACCGAAAGTGGCAATCTTAGTAAATAACAACACAAACAATGTCCATTTTATACTAATCACAAACCCCACAACAAAAACCCCACTCACTAACTACTAAACTAACGCACCCTGTCACTCCTCTGCTTCCATTTTCCTTTTTCACCTCTCTCTGTAATTACAATAACAACATCGAAAACAGAGCAACCAAACAACCACAATCCACAGATTAATTTAACTAATTAAAATTCGATTAAAAATCCAAATCCCAAAACCAGCGCACACACACAAAAAAGTCTCACTGTTTTTTAATTAAATAAAAACGCTAAGCATGGAATCTGAAGAGCAAAAAGTTAGTTTCATTTTCATTTTGGGTTAGTCTCTGTTTGGTAACAAAAAAACAGGGCAACAACAATGGCGAATTCGGAAGAGGTTTTTCCATGGCTAAAATCTCTTCCGGTAGCGCCAGAGTATCGACCTAGCATATCAGAGTTTCAAGATCCAATCGGTTACATTTTCAAGATCGAAAAGGAAGCTTCAAAATACGGAATCTGCAAAATCATTCCACCGGTTTCACCTTCTTCTAAAAAAACCGCAATTTCAAACATGAACCGGTCTCAACCCCGGTTCACAACACGTCAACAACAGATCGGGTTCTGTCCACGGAAACCCCAACCGGTTCGACGACCGGTATGGCACAGCGGTCACCACTATTCCCTCCGCGAATTCGAAGCTAAAGCAAAATCATTCGAGAAAAGTTACTTCAAAAAGGGGAAAAAACTCTCTCAACTTTCGCCTCTTGAAATTGAGACTATTTACTGGAAAGTCACTGCTGATAAACCGTTTTCAGTTGAATACGCAAACGACATGCCTGGTTCTGCGTTTGGGGTGTTAAACGACGGTGGTTATGGTGGAGATGGTGTTTTAACGGTTGGTGAAACTGGTTGGAATATGAGAGGGGTTTCGAGGGCAAATGGGTCATTGTTGAGGTTTATGAAAGAAGAGATACCTGGTGTTACTTCTCCTATGGTTTATGTTGCTATGTTGTTTAGTTGGTTTGCTTGGCATGTTGAGGATCATGATTTGCATAGTTTGAATTATCTTCATATGGGTGCTTCTAAGACTTGGTATGGTGTTCCTAGAGATGCTGCTGTTGCTTTTGAGGATGTTGTTAGAGTTCATGGATATGGAGGGGAGATTAATCCTCTTGGTTAGTTTGTTACTTGTTGCTTTTTTCAACTGTTGCTAAATCATAATGCTAAATGCTAGTGCTAATGCTTAGTTTGTATTGACTTATTTGACTTTATCTATTGATTGTTTGAGAGAACTTAGGAAAAAACTTATGATATGTCTATTTCTAGCTTTTTTTCATAACCTCTCCATACAAACTTATGAAAACAACTTATAGGAAAATGGTTTGACTTTATTTTATTATATAAATAACTTATATATAAACATTTGTATGATTAGCGTTTGTTTATCCAAACAGGGCATAAGTGCCTTTTTGTTGTGTTTTATGATGAGAAATTTATTAGGGTATTTTTTCTGTTCGTCAGTGACTTTTGCTATTCTTGGTGAGAAAACTACAGTGATGTCCCCTGAAGTATTTGTTGGGGCAGGTATTCCATGCTGCAGGTACTAAATTTTGGGAACTTTTATGTGCTACCAATTTTTGTTGTCTGTGGTCTTCGCTTTGCGGTTGCTTTTTTTAGTTTTTTCTATAGAAAGCAATTTTGAGTTTAAATTATGTTGAAATTTGCAATGTATGGTCCTGCTTGGAACTTAACCCTGAGGCAAAAGGTTCAGCTGCATTGTTTTTTTACAATGTGGGTTGTCTATTTTCCTTGGTGATTATTTGATTGGTTACATTGCGTGCCTGATGATCCGGCAGTAGTTTATTTGAAGGTTTTGGCTGAAAGAAAGAAACCAGAATTTTGTGTCTGTGAGGGTTATATGGTGTTCTGTTGTGATTCTGGGTTGATTTTTAGTCTCTTTCGTTATAGATTTGCTATAGGCCAGGAACATGTTTCTGGCTTTTCTCCAGTGCTTTTCTGATGCAGGAAGACTTGACAGGCTTGCTTTATATTGTCTCTGTTTTCCTTTTTTGTTTCTGTATCTGTTGTAGAGGATGTTATACCCTCATACTAGTTGTAATCTCAATATTCAATTGCATTGAATCAGATTAGTGCAAAATGCTGGGGAGTTTGTTGTCACATTTCCAAGAGCCTATCACACTGGATTCAGTCATGGTGAGACACCAATATGCCAATATTTTTTTTTTTTTGTGGCGATGGGGTGTGCTTTTGATAATTGTTTATAGTTGAATGTTTTGGATGCATGCAGGTTTTAATTGTGCAGAGGCAGCCAACATTGCAACACCTGAATGGTTGAAGGTTGCTAAAGATGCTGCTATTCGGAGGGCTTCAATTAATTACCCTCCCATGGTTTCACATTCCCAGTTACTTTATGACCTTGGCCTTGCTCTATGTTCTAGGTTTGTCTTTCCTCATTGGCGTCTCTTTCTTCTGGGTATCAGAGTCATGACAATGTCTAACAATAATAATAATTTTTAATGATCCAGACTCATTTTAGTAGATTGCTGCAATTATAAATTTACAAGCAATATTTCATCAACTTTATACAGATTAAAGATAAGAAGATTATGAGCTTTTCATTATATGCACCCTGTAAATATTCTTGTAATGTCCATACAGAAACTCTGGAGGCATCAGCGTTGGACCACGGAGTTCTCGACTTAAAGATAAGAAGAGAAAGGGTGTAGGAGAAACTGTAATTAAAGAACTATTTGCACAGGATGTGTTACATAATAATGACCTACTGCATGCACTTGGCAAAGGAGCTTCTGTGGTACTTCTTCCTCGTAGCTCTTCTGATGACTTATCTGTTTGCTCAAAATTACGTGTTGGATCTCAACAAATAAAAGTGAACACTGAGTTTTCTCTCAATGTGTGCAATTCTGAGGGAATTAATTCATCAAAAAGTTTCATTTCAGATGATCTAGTGTTCAACAGGAATCATGGAATAAAAAAAGTAAAAGGTTTTTCTTCTGTAAAAGAAAAGTTTGCTACGTTGTGTGAAAGGAACAGGGTGTGTTCATTCGGTGAAAATGGTGACACGTGTACTTCAAGTTCAAAAACACTTCAAAGAGACATCGAAAATGATACAACTCAAGGAGATGCGTTATCAGACCAGAGACTATTCTCATGTGTTACATGTGGAATATTATGTTTTTCCTGTGTAGCTATTGTACAGCCTAGACAACCAGCTGCTAGATACCTTATGTCAGCTGATTGTAGCTTCTTTAATGATTCGATAGTTGGTTCTGGAGTTGCTAGAAATACGTTTACTGTTGCCCATGAAGATGCATATATTTCCAAGCAGAGCACATATACAGGCATGTTCTTTTTATTTGGTTTCATATTATAGCGTAAAACTGGCTTCTGGGTTTCTCCACATTTTATCATTAATTTGGCCACACATCCTTGTGATTTTTTGTATTTTTGGTGAGTTCTTGCCATGTAATTGTTTGAGTAAAAGGGGAAGTTATAACTTATGTGCATTATGGCTAGCCTTTATGGTGTGCATGAGAAAATAGCAGTTTGGTCATTTAAGCATCTAAATGCCTATTATATCTCACTTACTTTCAACGATATCCCCAAAGCTTTTTGTATATGAATTGTCTGTTTCGAAGACCAAGGTAAATCTAGTTACATATTTTGTTTCATCGTGCAGGATGGACAAAACAGAATGCCAGAAATGATTTATATGATGTTCCTGTTGACCAACGGACACAAATTGCTGATCAAAATTATATTGAAGCTTCAAATATTGAAAGAAAAAAAGGCAACACGGCTCTTGCATTGTTGGCTTCGGCATATGGAAATTCATCCGACTCCGAGGACGATCAAGGTGACTTGGATATTGCAGTTGATGGCGATGATTTGAACACAATGAAGCATCCATCAGAAAGTAAATCCCAGGAGAAATCGTGTTTGCCTTCTCATTTTCAAGAGAAGGCTAGCCCAGTGAATAATATTAACAATTATGAGTTTTATATGCATAAGAAAGTTGAGCGCATTATGAGTTCTTTTGACTACTCTGTTAAGTCAGAAGATTATGACGTCACATCAGGGGTAGCATTCAAAAATACTAGGGAAGGATTTCATCCCACCTTGAATTGTTCCAAAGATACTCATACTGAAATGCCCTTGTTGAGCAAGACTGTGATTCCAATTGAGAATAAAACATTGGTGCCACCATGCGATGAAGACTCATCTAGGATGCATGTCTTCTGTCTAGAGCATGCTGCAGAAGCAGAGCGGAAGCTTCGCCCATTTGGAGGAGCAAGTATATTGCTCCTATGCCATGCAGGTCTGGTAATTCATTAATTTACTATTCCACTTAAATTCATGTATCATTAAATAAACATGTTTTGCATTGCAATGTTCTTTTCTTGCCCAGATTCGTTGTGAAAACTCTGCCTCTTTCCCTTTCTTATCTTTTTTTGTGAAATTTTTGTTTTTCCCTAATGAAAAAGTTATTCACATATATAATCAGGGTCATGCTAACAAGTGCTCTTAGCAAATAATTTTTAAAGGGAAAATTTCACTTTTTACAATTCCAAAGTATAAAATGAACAATTTTCAAGATTTTTTTTCTATATTTAGGGCACTTGTTAGCATACTAATATGAAAAGTCTAATGGTTGATTGATCCATTTTCTTTGATGGTTTAAACTTATATGAAGTGTGAGTTTTGTTTCTGATGTTCATAAAAAAACCTACATGACCAATGCAGTGTGCTCAAACTTTACTTTTTCTGATTTTTCGAGCCATAACCTACATTAAGTGTAGGAGTTTTCATATATGGTTAGAAATACAGAAATCCATGCACATGTCAAACACATCAATAATGTTTATTTTTTATTTGAAGCCACATTTATATATAACTTTTCATGCATCCGTAATAATTGCTGTTTGTCACCTCATCGCTACAAATTAACTTTTGACCTAAACAAAAGGTTTTGCATATGGTAGAGATTGTGGTTACTAGTGTTTGCACTTTAATAGTATATTGTAACTTGTATTCCTCTCCTTCCCAATAATTCTTTATTTATACTGATATCTACAGATTATCCAAAGATAGAGGCTGAAGCGAAGTTCGTGGCTGAAGAAATGGGGATCGATTATGAGTGGAAGAATACTGTTTACAGGCATGCCGAAAGGGAAGATGAGGAGAGGATCCAATCAGCTCTGGATAGCGAGGAAGCTATTCCTGGAAATGGTGACTGGGCTGTAAAGCTGGGAATCAATCTCTTTTATAGTGCCAATCTTAGCCGGTCTCCACTGTATAGTAAGCAGATGCCTTACAATTCTCTTCTGTATTATGCATTTGGTCGTAGCTCTCCAGTAAACTTGCCCATAGAGCCCAAGGTCTGTCAGAGAAAGACAAAGAGGCAGAATAAGGTAGTTGCTGGGAAGTGGTGCGGAAAAGTTTGGAAGTCCAATCAGATCCATCCCCTTTTAGCAAAAAGAGAGCTTGAAGATGTTCAGGATGAAAAAAGCTTACATGGGTGGCCATTACCCGATGAGAAAAGTGAGGTATCGGCACGTACCCACAAAAGCAATACTACAAATAGAAAATCTGGTAGGAAAAGGAAAATGACCATAGAGAATGAAGGAGCTTGGGAAGGAAGTTCTGCTGAGGGGGATTGGCTTACGGATAATTCAATTGAAGATAAATGCAATCGATCTCAAAAGAGGGCTCTTGCAAGTAAGCGAACCAGGCATATTGAGAGAGATGGTACTGCTTCAGAAGGGGATTCTTCTCCTTTGAAGCATCATAAAAAGCATACAAGTAAGCATACAAAATGCATGGAAAGTGATATAGTTTCAGATGATTTGCCAGATGATAATACTCACATACAACATTGGAGGAAGGCTGTTGCTAAGGAAGCTAAATCTATTGACTGTGATATGGTTTCAGATGATACAAGGGACCATGTTTCTGATTGGCCACATAGTGAAGAGCTTAGTCACAAGCAAGATGTTGTTTCAGAGGATTCATTGGGTGTCGATTCTCTTCAGCAGCATAGGAAGACTCCTAAAAGCAATTTTGACCAGTACATTTCTGAAGATGTGATTTCTGATGGCCAAACCGAGGTTAATTTTCAGAACCAAAAATGGGGGATATCTAAAAACGGGCAACACAAATATATTTCTGAAGAAGATGCAGTGATATCTGATGACCAACTGGAACACTGCATGCTGAAGCAACAACTGAGGAATCCTAAAAGCAGGAAAGAGCTAGATAATTACCATGTTGAAGAGGATATTATATCTGAAGACGAACTGGAATGCCATTCTCGCAAGTATCAAAGAAGGATTCCGAAAGACAAGCAAGCCAAACATATCATTGGGGAAGATGTAACATGTGATGACCAGTTGGAGGATCACTTTCAGAAGCCCCGAAGGAGTATTCGTATGAGGAAGAAAAATAGACATAGTGATGAAGAAGTTATGGATGACTCAGCTGAAAATAATTCTCATGTGCTGCATAGAACTCCTAAAAGGAAGCAAGCTAAATGCACAGATGAAGACAATATAAACTCAGATGATCGGATGGAGGATGATTTTCATCAGCAACACAGTAGACCTCTTCGAAGTAAGCAAACTAAATCACAAATTCTTCAACAAATGAAACAGTCTAACTCGCTTCGTGTGAGAAGCAAGACATCTCGGCCTGTGAAATGTGGTTCTCATATGCTAAAGTCAAAGTCTCCTCGGCTAATGAAGCAGCAACCTCGTGTGTGGAACAGTCAATCAGGTAACTCCAAAGACGAGATGTCCCAAATTGAAGATGATGAAGGTGGAGGACCTCCCAGCACACGTCTTAGGAAAAGAGTCCTAAAAGTTCAAAGTGAATCCGAGGGGAAAACAACAGAAAGGGAAACCAAAAAGAAAAAAGTGAAGAATGCAATATCTGCAAAAGTTTCAGCAATCCGTGCCAAAATGAAGGATGACGAAGAAGAATACCAGTGTGACATTGAAGGGTGCACCATGAGTTTTGGGTCTAAACAGGAGTTGGTGCATCATAAGAGAAATATATGTCCTGTGAAAGGGTGTGGAAAGAAGTTTTTCTCACACAAATATCTGGTGCAGCATCGTCGAGTTCATGAGGATGACCGTCCCTTAAAGTGTCCTTGGAAGGGGTGCAAGATGGCTTTCAAATGGGCATGGGCTCGTACTGAACATATCCGTGTCCACACCGGTGCTCGTCCATATGTGTGTGCTGAGCCGGGGTGTGGGCAAACGTTCAGGTTTGTTTCTGATTTCAGTCGTCATAAGCGAAAAACTGGTCATTCAGTAAAGAAGACTCGTTCATAGCAAGTGTAACTGACATTGTTATTAGCATTGTTTGATGAATTTATGAATCTATTGCTCAACTGACAGGATAGGACTAGGTTTTGATAACAGTTTAGGATATTCCTGCAATTGCCATTTGGAGTAACTGTTAATTCTGTTTTCCAAGGCTTTTATTGTACCCATTTATTTATTGCAATCAAAGCAAGCAATTGCTTGGATATGGAAACATGATTTTCATCCATTTCTTATCTCATGCAACTGTTATTCCATCATATCACATGCATGGTACGCACTCATTAGATGCCCAAGGTAAAGGCCATAGAAGGATCTCAACTGTTTTGGGTAATGCTGTTTGAACTTTCTCTCGATGACATGCCAATCGGCATCAGAGGCTTTTCTTTTTTTTATTTAGATTAGGAGGCACACCCAATACAAGGTCAGATTGCAGAATTTCATACTTAAACTTAAGTCACAATCTAAATAGAATGTCCAACCATTTGTGCTAAGTGCAATTGACACTAGAGAGGTTGAATGCATGTAAGAATGGGAAAGTTATTTAAATTAGACTCTTATAAATTAAACAACTTATTTTAGAGAATATATTTTAGAAAATATTTTAGAAAATAAAGTGAGTCATAACAAGAGTTGATTAACATAAATCAATTGTTGATATTATATGACATGAATGACCTATCATAAATTGTTACAATACCAATCGTTGATTAATTGGATTTATTAACTTTTTCTTTTAGATGAGTCAAAGTTAAATTATTCACACTTATGGATACTTTAGATAAAAATTTTGGGGTTGGGTTTGCGTGGTTTTCTAACTCGAATAAAATAGATGTTTTGCTTAACTATATTAATAATGGTGGATGAATGTAGTTTTTATATTTAGGTATTCATGTATGTGAATATAGCATGTGAACTTTAAATATTTATAATTATGAATTTAATTGATATACAATGTTAGTGTAAATTTTTTTTTTAATGTGTACATAAATAGTTAAGTTAAGAGATGAACGAATTGTATCAAATTCGTTAATTTTTTTTTTATTGTTGTAATGGATGAATTACGTGAATGCAAATAAATTATTTTTCTTTTTATCGCAAATCATTATATGGTCATGATAAGAGAAACTTGTCAATTGTCACAATTTATTGTTTGGTGAGATGAAATTATATAAGAAAACAATGGTCTTTGTGTATTTTCGAGTGCTTAAGCTCTCATAATTATATAGACTATTGTTGGAGCCAAACTGCATAAATTGTTATGAGCATGTGACCATCAAAAGTGCACAATATGAAATTTGAGTTTGTTCTAGGGGCCTAAACAATCAAAACTAACCCTAGATTCACGATCTCTAAGGACTTTTTGGGGGGCTGAAGCAACCAAAGCTTTCGAGGGTCCTATGATCGCCATAATAGCACCCCCAAACATATAATGTTATGTTATAGTGAAATGGAGATTGTTAAAGAGTAATTATCTATCTTTCTTAATAATTAAAAGACAATTTTGAAAAAAAAAATGTATATTTGTGTAAGTGTAATATAATTTTTTTTTTTAATTTGTGTATTGGACAATAAAGTGTTGCATATAGAGACAAATGTAATAATTAATAAGTGAACACTCTAGTACTGGTTCAACCGAGTGGAAGAGAGGGATTTTTAATGAAAATGAGAGAAAGTCAATACATCTTTGATTCAAAAGAGAAAATGTGAGATTTTTAATGGTTGTGTTTTTCCAACAGAAAAAAATTAATTTTAAATAATTTTTAAGTTATATTGGTTCCCTCACTTTTTCTCTCCCTTTAAAAATGGAGAGAAAACAAAAATCATGAAAATTTTTGTTCAATTTAAACCAAACCTACTTTTAAAAATACTACCTCACCTCCTCTCCTATGATGTCTTCTTCAAACTCCTTCAACCAACACCATTAATTTTTTTGTTAGATATGGTATACAACAACCAATCATTTAGTGTCACATCACTTTTATGTTTAATTAATTTTAACCTTTGTGGATACCAACATCCAATAAAACAATAGAATATATATAAAAAAATTATATATTTTTTTAATCACTAATATTTAAATTATACTTATCTTATTGAATATTACATATAAAACTTTATTGAAATCAATGTCAATATATAATTGAAGGGATGAAAACTAAAGATATATTTTTTATTTTAAAATCAACAAACTAAAAATTCGTATACTTTATAAAGACAAAAATATGTTTAACATAATTAATAATAATTTTTAGTTTTGTGAATATCATAGGTTTTATGAGATGATTGATCAAGTAAAAACTATAATATTGACGTTTTAAATTTTAATTTAATTGACATAAATTCATATTATTAAATTGAACGTTTTATTTCGAAATTTTCCAATTATATATATATATATATGAATTTATGATAGTTTTTATCATCTTTTATCAAATAAACAAATAAAATGGATGGGATGGTTCCATTCTTATAACCCTCATGCCCAACTTGTTAAAGTCACTTTAGAGTTTAGAGCATAAATCCACCCACATATGCTTATACTTCCTTTTCTCCTATATACTAATGGTCAAGTTGAAAGATGCTCCAATGCATTATTATATTGTAAGTTAACTCCATCTATCATGTCACTCTACAGTAGATTATGGGATTTGTCTTTAAATGTTTAAAGTTAAAAATATAGTTAATATTTGGGGAATATTTCGCTTCATCAGCTATTAATATTATTCATTTTATACTTTATGAGTAATAAATAGTTTACATAAGAGGAATCTAATTTGTAGAGTGAATTATTAGTTAAATAATTTAGTCTCCTAAATTTATTAGATGAAGAATTAGTCATTAAAATTAAAAGATCTTCGATCAATTTTATTCCTCTGTTAATCAATTAATTTGAAGAATAATATTTTTTAGATTTAATTTATACATTACCAATATAAAAAAAGTTTACATTTATAATGAATCACAACTTTTAAATGATGATTTTTTTTATTTATATAATAATTATATTTTAAATAATGAATATGAGTTGATGAGATATATTAACAGTATACAATATTTTATGCCGTTAATATATATAAATTAAATTTCTTTTATTATGATAATGATATTTTTAATTATAAAAATAATTATATTATTTATAAGTTTTAATATTAAATTATTCACTTTTTATTCTTAAATACTAATTTAATTAAAAATATTTATTAAGTTAAATTTAATATTAATTATATCATTTGATTTATAAGACACAAAAAAATTCTTCAAATTTCAATATTTTCATTCTCATTTTTTATCCTTCACCGGTTCACCACTGTAACGCATTTCCTTCAGATGGGGCCTAGGCCAACGCAAGTTGCAGCTTGTTTTTGTCCCAAATGCAAGTAATAATAGAAAAATATTAAAAAGTAAATTAAAAAGCAAGGTATACATAGGGCACTTTATTTATTTAAAAAATAAATAACATATGACACTCTATATGTATCTATTGTGTAGTCTACAACAAACCTAAGTTGAACAAACATTTTCAAAATAGTAAGACTTATATTTTTATAAAAGTCTATTTTGTTAAACTAATCAAGTTTTCTGCCCTGAAAAGATCTACCTTTCTTTTGCCCTTCAAGACTAGTCTATTTTGGTACATATGATAATATTTTTTAGGTAAGATAATTTATATTTTCTTTTTACATGTGATACATTTATCCTTTATTTTTTTCTTTAGATCATTTATATTTAAAAAATACAAAAAGAAATATCATTTATATTTAAAAAATACACAAAAATATCATTTATCTTTTTATTTTTTCATTTATGTCTATGTTTACAAATAAAATATAATGATGAGTTTTCAA
>JBBPBT010000347.1:4212384-4226685 GCA_037974875.1 Cicer bijugum
AAACATAAATATTACATAGATAAGAGATATCGTTATATAATAATTTATAAATAATAACACCTCTAATTTTATATATTAATTTTGTAAGAATGAGTTAATTTCAATATGAATTTTAAGATTACTTGTTAAAAAATTAAAAAAAAATTATGAATTTTACATTGAAATTTTTTTAAACTTGTAAGATGTTAAATACACTACTTCAAAGATTATAATTTCACTTTTAATTTCTTAGCATGTGTCCTTATTAACATTTCCAATACAAAATTACAAATAAACACGACATTAACTTGTCATGCAATTGTTCTTTAACAAATTCAATTTATCATAAGAGTAAATCGTAATTTTGTTCACCGAAGGTGTCAAGCAATATTATCATAGTCGTTAAATATATCAAAAATATAAAAAAAGTCCTTGTAAGTGTCGTTTCTAAATAAAATGTTTTTAAACTTTTATTAATTAATTTAGTTTTCCATAGAAATAATAAGTAAATAAATAAATAAATAAAACAGTAAAAAATTCATTTATAATTTCAACGTATTCAGAGATTATGATAACATTGATTCAGACATTTTAAATTTAGTTTTTGTGATAAGCTTTTTTATTTCCATGTACTTATATATAAGCCTATAACTACTCATCAAAATCATTTTGAAAAATGTCTCCTTCAATGGCAACAATCACTCTAGTCACCATATACACATTCTCCTTACTTTTATCAATTACTTCTTGTGCAGCATCAAGTGTAGAAGAAACTTCAAGACCCTTCAAGAAAATATATGCATTTGGAGACTCATTCACAGACACAGGCAACACAAAGAATGCAGAAGGTCCAAGTGGTTTTGGTCATGTATCAAACTCACCATATGGCACAACATTCTTCAACCATTCAACAAACAGATACTCTGATGGAAGACTTGTAATTGACTTTGTAACTGAATCATTGGATTTGCCTTACCTTCCTCCTTATCTTCACCTCAAAAAAGGAAATGATACTTTTGGTGTTAACTTTGCTGTTGCTGGTTCTACAGCAATAAACCATGCTTTCTTTGTTATGAATAATCTTTCACTTGATATTACTCCTCAGTCTATTCAAACTCAGATGTTGTGGTTTAATAGGTACCTTCAGAAGAAAGGATGTGTTGAGTCTAAGTGTAATGATTTTGATGAGACCCTTTTTTGGTTTGGTGAAATTGGTGTCAATGATTATGCTTACAGGCTTGGATCTACAATCTCAAATGATACCATAAGGAAGTTAGCAATTTCCAGTGTCTCAGGAGCTTTACAGGTAATATACTACCATAATTAATTTCATATTAATTGATGTTCAAGATTAGTGCACATAGATTAAAAAATAATTAACTATATATATTTTTAGACTAAATTAATTTCCTATAATCCTATTTAATTTCTTTAGTTTTTTTTTAATCATAAATTGCATAGTAGATTTGTATTTCTTTTTTCCAATTAAGAGTATAGTTGAAAAAAATCATTAAGTAGATAACAAATTTCTATAACATTAACAATTTTGATACAAAAACTAAAAAATCAATTAAAATTGATTTAAAGGTATATTGTTTATTTGTGGTCTTTGGACCTTGATCTAATGATTTTAGATCCATTCGTGCTGCGGTATGAGAGTTGCTAGATCCAATTGCAAATGATGCAATTGGATTTAACATACAAATTCAATATGTAGCTGCGAGGAATTATGGTTTTTTAAATAGTTTAACTAAAACAAGCGTAATTATATTTACGAATTTGTCTTTATCTCTCAATCAAATATAAATTGACACGTTGTACAACATATATTAAATGCTTTAGAGTTAAAAGCGAAAATGTGTTGTCCAAATCATGGGTGGTTACTTTTATTTTATTTACCCGTTGTTTTAGAATCGAGTTGTGACTCTTTAGTATTCTATGAAGGAAAACCTATCAACATTCAATGTAATGAATGAATCATCAATGATTTCACATTGTTTTGCAGACATTGCTTCAAAAGGGGGCCAAGTACATGGTGGTGGAAGGTTTTCCACCAACAGGATGCCTTTCACTAGCAATGTACTTAGCATCAGAAGACGATAGAGACGAAATTGGATGTGTGAAAAGTGCCAACGACGAAAGCAACGCTCACAACCTTCTACTTCAATCCAAAATACAAGAATTTAGAAAACAGTATCCACATGCAGTCATAGTTTATGCTGATTACTGGGAAGCATACAAAACTGTCATGAAAAATCCAACCAAGTATGGATTCAAAGAACAGTTCACAGTATGCTGTGGATCAGGGGAACCACCTTACAACTTCAGTGTTTTTGCTACTTGTGGTACACCTAATGCCACTGTTTGCACAAGTCCTTCTCAGTACATTAATTGGGATGGTGTTCATCTTACAGAAGCTATGTATAAAGTTGTTTCTAATATGTTTCTTCAAGGAAACTTTACCCAACCTCCGTTTAATTTTTTGTTGGAAACTAAAGAGAGGCATGGATGAATTTCTGGTTAGTGGTTACCCCTAAAAATACTACTATTTGATGTTATTAACTATCCTTATTGCTTAAAAGTGTTAACTTTGCTATTGTAACTTTGAGCCAAAGAATCAGACTTCATCTTTTTTTTTTTACCGGAACTTGTGTCCACTGTTCTGCATAATGAGAAGTCAATAGGAATGTGTGTTTGTATCACTTTTCATGGCTATCTTAAATTGGAGAGATTCTCATAAGTCAGTTAGAATTTCTAATGGTTCTTGA
This sequence comes from Cicer bijugum, assembly GCA_037974875.1. Lineage (NCBI taxonomy): Eukaryota > Viridiplantae > Streptophyta > Magnoliopsida > Fabales > Fabaceae > Cicer > Cicer bijugum. The sequence goes on from JBBPBT010000347.1 coordinate 4,215,132, forward strand.
TATATACTGCACTCACTCACTAAGACATTATAACGTCACATTTAAAATATTTATCTTCTTAAATTATTTGTCATTTTAAAATATTTATTTTATAATATTTGATTTCTTAACATGTTTCTGCTGAATATTACTTATTAGTATATTATACTTTTTTTTATATATACTTAATTAGTCGTAAATAACTGCAAAATTTCAGTAATCTAATATAATAATATCGATATTTGTCAGTTTAATTAAATTTTATTAATAACAAATATACCTAAATATTTGACTGCCACTATTTTTAACCACTCTAATTAATAGAGATTTCTTTTAAGAAGGGTGTATGATAAAAAATGACATTTATTTATAATAAAAGGGAGTGAATCCATTATATTGTCACCTAACGTTTCATCCTAATTAAGAAGGTTTGTAGCATGTTTGTAGTTGAGAACATTTAATGGTATGTTAGGTGGAGTCTGTAAGAATGTGACCATAATAAATGGATACATTACATACTCCCTACCGTTTCTTAAAATGTGGAGTACCATAGTATATGTGAAGTGTCAAGCGCAGACTCAATAAATTATACACTCCGATATTAATATCTCATCAAACGTATTTACGAGTTTGCAGACTCGGCATGTGTTGTGTTTTTGCATCACAAACAACTACCAATCCTTTAACGGCAATGGTTTGTTAAGTGAAGAAAAGCTTAGTACATGTTTGCTACTTGACACTAATCATAGAAGTGTAAATGTGTGTGTATCACACTAAATAGGAATTTAAAATGGTAAATATCGATTTTTAAAAGGGCTAAAATATTGTAATCATGGATTAGGAATGAATCAATAATTTGGTATCGAAATTGTAAATGTTGATGAAATTAATTTGTGAATTTTGCATATAAATAAATATATTTCTAAAATTTTAATTAAAATAATCTATATAACTTTTTTTAATTCAAGACTATAAAGTAATAATATATTAATCGAATATGTGATTTTTTTAATGTTAAATCAATATCCTCAATAAAAGAGTAATAATGAGTATAGAACTATTATTTTTTATAATAAAAAAATATGAATTAAATTTTTAAATTCTAATTTAATTGGCAAATGTCGGTCGATATTGTTAGGTTAATGTTTGGTTCGACCGAAACTTCACAATTGTGTGTGAATTTATGATTTTATTTATCATCTCTTATAGAGAAAATAATAATAATATATAAACTAGATGATTTTTATTAAAATAAATTAATCATAGATTAATTTAATGAATTTAATTTTTATGCACTAACACTCTAAAATATCATCATAACGACTAATGTCTATTACATTATATATGGTTATTGTACAAGTCAAATATTTTTATACAAATAATATATATAAATTAAATTATAATTTAATTTTTTTAAATATATTTTTATTAAGAAAAAAACAATGTAAACTAAATTTTTATTTAATTATCGCACAAGTAATTATAACTATTATCATTAAATAATTATTCAATTAATAATTTAAATTTATGGTCGGTAAACTATTTTACACTAACGGACATAGTCTTTAAAACTATTTATTAAATCACAGGAAAAGTTCAAGTTATATTATTTTGGAGATCCATGAATTATTTGAAATTTCTAAATAAATATCTGAATAAAGAATACTGTAAATGGCTCTTTGACATTGTTAATACAAGCAAGTTGTAATTTAATCTAGAGATAAAAAAGTTTTAATTTAGGTTTTCGAACTTTTAAGTAAAATATTGTGTATCTAAATTAAAGGATTTAATTAAAAATGATTTAAAATTTCAATTGAAACTTTATTTTTAATGATAGTTAATAAAATACGTGTAATTGCCTATGCGAATGCGAGTCTCCAACCATCCACTGATCCAAGCCTCACTCAACGTTCCTGAAATTAGTTTATTTTTTTGTAGAAAAAGAAAAGGAGCGCAAGTTCGAAAAGAGAATAGCGAATGAAGAAGGACACAGCGATTGTGTCCATTTTTGTGTTCTCGATATTTTCTTTTCAACAATTCCTTCATGTTTCTTCTTCCTCTCTCTTATACGCAAACCGGGTAACGGCTTTTCTTTTTCTTAGCTTAATTAAAAAATAATCATAGGTTTCATTTTTTTTTGGTTGCTCAATGAATGTGCAATACAAATAAATAGCCTAACAGCGATGAATTATTTTTGTTTGGGATTGGGAAAACGAAATAGTGAATTTTTAGTGTTCAATTTCAGTACTAGATTATCGTAAGTTTCAATCAAAATCTCCATTAATGCTAAACTTGTTTTTCGTTTAAGCTTGATTTCTATTTTATTGCTATGAATTACGATTTTAACGCTTGTTTTCTTCCATCTTTCTGTTGAAATGTTTGTTCCAGGTTTACAAAGAATCTTCTGGTGAAAGGTATTGGAATGGATTCATAAATTATTTGAGTTTTAATTAATACTCCATTCGAATTTCTGAATTGCATACTTTGATAATTAGCTTTTATTCCCACACTGAGTTTTATTCCTAGCTCATCATGAATTTTAAATTAATTTACTGATTTTGCTTCCTAGTAAGTAATCTTCGACTTTATAACTTAGCTTGTCTCACATGATTCAGGTCTGTTTAGATTATCTTATTTGAGCTTATCTATTTATATAAAAACTTATCTACTAAGCAAGTTTCAACTTATTTTCATAAGCTCTTCAGGATGACTTATAAAAACAGCTTATAGTTTATATGAAAACAATTTCACTTTATTTTATCTTTTGTTATAGAAATAAATTATAAATAAGCACTAAAAGTGTTCAATGTGGTACTTAAAGCCATATGTCTCTTCCACCTAAAGGACTAGTCTTTTGGGTTGGACTCTCCTTATGGACTTAAGTCCGAACAATTGATGCTTTCATTGAGAGTTGTTCATGGAAAGGGCTACCTATAGGCTAGATTAAAGTACTCCACCAAATAATGATATATGGATGAAGCTGCATGCAAATTTCCTTATGGGCAATTAAGTTATTTATCCAAAGAAGACATCAATCTCATGTCTTACTTAGCTCTCTTTTTTATTGTAGAAATCTTAAACAGGAGCAAGAGCATGCTCCTGAAGTGCGTTGTTCCAGAGAGAGAAGCAGGGCTGCATCGAAAGTAATAGATGAGGTATGATCAATTCCTATTTGCAATCATTATAGTTTTATGATGTTGAGGTATGGTGTAAAATTTGAATCACAGAAAAATATTGTTAGAAACAATTTTATTTTAGTGTTTTGAATCAGGATAATGTCTAGATTTGATATATCATGTAGATGTAATACTTAGGAATTATACAATTTGTTTTTTGACAAAAGGAATTATACAACTATTTTGTTTGTGGTGTACTTTGAAACACAGTTTTTCCTCACATGCTTCTATTTTCTGTCTCTCTAAACCGGTATGTTAGCTATATTTGTTTTTGTAGTATTTGACACCATTTGTGGAGAAAGAAAACTATCAGCTTTCAAGAAAGTGCAGACTTCACCCTGAGAATGATATGTTTAGGGATCAAGAAGAGCATAAAATTTACATAGATAGACATGAATGGCGGTGTGGATATTGCAAGAAAAGCTTCCTTGAAGAAAAATTTATTGATCAGCATTTTGATAACAGGCACTACAATCTTCTGAATCTAGTATGTTAATTCTAATCTACTGTGCATTTCTTATCTTGTTTTTTATGTAAAATCTCGATATGATGCCTATTAATTTTCATTTCTGTTATATCAAAATGTGATTCTATACTCTTAAGATTTAATTAGCTGCATTTTTTTGTTATCATTGATATCCTGTTCCTAACTTCCTATTAACATCAATAAAAAAATATTTTCAAATACCTGATTAGGTCAATACCCAAGATATAGACAACCAAAAGCACATGAAGCTATCTGATTTTGCATAGTTCACTATGTTTGCTGCCTCTGTGATGGCTGAGAGAAGTAGGACTGGCAGGGTTCACAACCATCGTGAATCCCCACCCCCAAAAGTTTCCTTTAAATTTTCTTGCAATATAGATATAATTTTATATTTGACCTCTATAAAAAAGTTCATCGCTTCTTTCCCCATGTGGGAATAAACAAGTGGTTTTGCTGAATATTTCTTACTGCATATCATCATTTTGGTAATATGAACATTGGATGGAATTAATAAAACTCAAAACAGACTTGTTGGAAGTTTGCATTTGATTTTGATTTAGAATGAACTTGAATTTCTGATTAAGTTTTTAATATTATTCAGAAGATATTTTTTCACAATTCCTTTATTTGTGGCTTCATTTGAATACAGAGTGATGGAAAATGCTTGGCTGATTTATGTGGGGCATTGCATTGTGATGCTTTAATGAATTCCAAGTCCTCTAGAAACAAGTGTAATCCAGCAGCTGCTGCAAGAAACCGTCACCTATGTGAGGTTGCTTTCATTTTTTTCATTTACTTTTATGTTCATTGTAGCTCATCCTTTCTACCTAATCCACATGCACTCTTTATCAGAGTCTTGCCGACAGTTGTTTTCCTGTAAGTGAGGGTCCATCAGCTAGCCGTCTTCATGGTATACTTCATTGTCTTTTTCAGTTAACTCATTATTGTTCCAATATGATGTCACTGGTTACTCCCCTTTTTTCAATTTTTTCGTAGTTTTTATATTTTACTCTTTGTCTATTAATTTCTTATGGTGATTTTCTGATGTACTGGTAGAATTGTTTCTGCACCAATTTTGTGATGCTCACACCTGCTCAGGGAAACATAAACCCTTCTCTAGAGGAGGCAAGGTAAGGCCTGATTGTCTCGCTCGGGGAATTTATTATCAATATGCCTTTCATTTGAAATATGCCATTGCTAACTTCAGTAATACAGGGATATGTATACTTTCACTCATAGATGATCTGTGTTGTGAGGTTTTAGGCCTTGTGGCTTGTGTTATTCAGAAAGTCAATACAAAAAAGCCTTACTGACATTACTTGAATGGTTAACTTTTGGCTTGCTTAAATCATCATCTGAGCTCAAACACAGTCACAGTACCTTTCTTTTTCTATCAGGAAGGTTTTCAAATTTTTAGCTCGTTGTCTCTTCAATTCATTATGCACTAGCTTCTGAAGATTTTGGGTTCACTATACCTAATTTATTCTCACAGTATATCAGTAAGCTATTTATTAATCATAATACTTTGTTTCTCCAGGACCAAGGTGGTTTCTTTCGTCTGGCTGCTGGAGCATTGATCTTAGTGCTACTTCCTGTGTTCTATCTCTTTCTTTACTTGGTACAAAGGTAACCTTTTTATATTTTAAAAATGGTCTTTAACCAATTAAGATTTTTCACTAATATTCAATGCTGTTGGGCAAATGCAGTGATATGAACGGCCGAACTCAAGAACTTCGTCGCATCTCCAAAGCTGGATGGAAATCAAAGCCATCATGATTGCTGAATGGTAACATTATCTCTTTTAAATGGGCATCTTTTGGTTACTTGCATGGAAGAATGGGATGCAATAACAATAAAATCACCATTAATTAACAATCGATTCGCAACATGTTGGTTGCCAATCAATTTTGATGACCCTGTTGTCACAGCTTTTTTATGTCAATTAGCCTTAGTTTTATTTTACATGTATTGTCATTTGTAAGTATTAATGTACTGTCACTTACATGAATTTTCTATGCCTCGCATTTAGTCTTACTTTCTTGCTGTATTATGACTGTGTGTACATTGTCCAAGTTACATCACCAATTGATGTAGTTCAGTTAACATTACCTTATTCTCAAATAAGTGGTCATAATCTTCAGATTGCTTATTTTTTCTAATGGTTTACCTTAAGCTTATTTCCATTATATCTATTGCGCCTGAAATATTTATATAAAAAAAACTCTTAAAAATTAAATTTTTACTTCTACCATGCATCTTTTATGGAGGTGTTGTTTTCTTTACTGAACAACATTTTATGATGTAATGCATTGTTTACTTGGACTACATACATTCTCAACTGGAATTTATGAGCTGGCTGTTCTGCATCAGTATTCCAATTTATTCATCAATGTTTACTTCTATTGAAACTCTTTCCTTTCGGAAGTGCCTTAATCCCTGCTCTTTCAAAGTACTCCAATTTATTCATCAATATTTAGTTCTATTGAAACTCTTTCCTTTCAGAAGTGCCTTAATCCCTGCTCTTTCAAAGTCACGCTCCTCCTAATTACTTTTTTCTTCTCAAGCAAAATCTCTTATAATGTGGAACTCTTTTACTACTGCAGGTTAGACTGTAGCAGTCATCATATATGATGAATGGGTTGACAAAAATGGGAAATGTTACGCCTAGTGTTGATTTTGGCCTTTCCCTCAAGTAGACTCTCTATGCATGTCTGTGTCTATGAAAGAATCGGAGAAGAATTATTAGGAGTACATGAAGGAAATCAAACTTGGCATTGGTCATACATTCCCTGAGGTAATGAAGGGCAGGAAAAACATTGTTTGAGGATCATACATCTTTTGTCCATTAAGCCAAGAAAGAGGTTATTAGCCGAGCAATTTGCTAATCCATTTTTTATGTTTCACTCGAAGTATGTGTAATCACTCAGCTTCGTTTTTCATATCATTGTGGTGTAAGCTGTTCGGCATTCTTTAGAAAACCCACGCATTCAGAATTACATTGGTGTATGTACTGTACCTGCAAAAATTGAAGTGCAAATAGACACAACATCTTTTTAATTGTGAAACATAATCTCTACATTAAGGGCTTATTTAATGTTACGTCAAAGGTGTGTATGAGTTTATGATGTATGTACTGTGTTTAAAAAGTGTTTTGAGTTTTTATTTTTTTTTATTTTTATTTTTTTTATGTATGTACTGTATAGAAAAGGTGTTTATATTGCAATATAATATTATAGAGTGAATCATCAAACATGAGATATGATTAACTAACATGACACAATATCTTATAGGGAGCTTCGTTTTTTCATTAATATAATTATGAATGATCTTTAGAATGATACATGAACACCCAACTTAACAAAGTCACAATTTATAAAAGTACAAAATATATTTGTGCTAAATCTCATCAGAATAACTAATGTGTCACAATTTAATTTTTTGTTAGGTTCAAAGTTGTATTTTTTTTCTCCTTAAAACCAAAATAAATTGGTTAGAGTTGAACTTCACTCTTCAGATTTAAAATTATCCACTTAAATTAATTTTATCTTACAATTTATTCAAGTTTTGTTGTGAAAGGGTCCAATTATTCAATGATAGACATTCCTATTACTTTTTTCAAAAATAATACACCCTCCATTCTATAATAACTTACTAAAAAAAATATAAATAAAAAAGAGAAAATAATATTTTATTAATTTACTCTTAGGTATTTTTATATTATTAGTTTTATAAATATGTAGTAGAAGATATTATATTGAAAATAATAAATATACTATTAATTGAAAAAAAGGTGGATTTTTTTTTTTTGCAAATAGTTCAATTATGAAAAATATAGAATAATTTTTATAAAGAAAAGGTGTTTCTTCTTTTGGTCTCAATATCTTCAAATACCCAAAAATACACTAAGAGTGAAAAAATAATTTATATATAAAAAAATAGAAGCAAAAAGGTGAATTGCAGTGAAAAGCCCATTCAAGGCCCAGAAGGCAGTAGAAAATGACAGAAAAAACGGTGACCCTACCAAGACAACATTCCCTCCCACAGTCCCATTTGTGAATTTTCTCTCTACACATCAAATCTAACCGTAATGGCTGCGTGGTGTCACCCTGCTACTACACACACACTCCCCTCATCCTCACTCTCACTACCACCACCATCTTCTCGTTTAACCTCTCATATTCATCGACTTTCATTTTCCGGCATCGCTTACCCTACACTCTCTTATTCTTCAACCACACTACTTCACGTCAAATCCTCCATTTACAACGTCCAGGTCCTTGTCGAAGAAGACGAACCCGAAGATAAACTCATCCATCGCTTCAGAAAAGAGGTCCTTAGGGCTGGAATTCTTCAGGAGTGCAGACGTAGAAGGTTCTTCGAGACACCACAAGACAAGGTCAAAAGGAAAGCCCGAGAAGCTTCTAGAAGAAACCGTAAATGGTATATATAATATTTCCTTTCCTCTCTCTATATATAGATCAACTGTGGTATCGCATGTGAAATTAAATTTCCTACATTTGGAACTCATGTCAAAACCTACGTTAGAGATGATATATGTTTGACTTTGTAAGGTTTGGTATAACTAATGGGAAACTCAATATACTGTTATATAATCATTGATTAAATTATTATAATGTTATTTGTGATTAAATTTGTCTATTAGTAATTCAATAATAATGAAGGATAGGGTGATAATGTGATTAGCGTTATATTATTAATTTAAAAATATGAAATGTTAGAAATGATAGGGTCATTTGTTCTTTTGAATTTTTTAGTTTTTCTGTCCGTACTTGTATTTTGCAATTTGAGTGAGTCCTTTTTGTGTGATGATTCAAGGGTCATTTTTTTAATGTACTCCTGGTATCTAGAGTGTATATAGGGTTTAATTTTGAATCTGCACAACTTTTTTTATTGCTATGAAACTGATATTTGTGTTAAAAGAAAATTTCAAGCATTGTCCATTAATTTGCTCTGTTGGATGTCAGGAGGCCATATTCTAGAATTCTTGCGCAGAATAAATATGAATCTCCAAATAAGGAAAAAGATGATGATGGTGAAGAAGAGGATAATTGGGAACTTTCAGATGTACCAGATCTTCCATATTGTTAAAATTCAAATGCAGAAACAAGCAGAGGTAAATGAAACTTTCACGAAAAGCATTTAACTCTCTTAGTAGTTCTAACCCCAGCCAAATTCCCTTCTCCATCCGAAGCTGAAGTTGGTGGTGCTCTCACTATCCTGAGAGGTAATTACCTGTCTCATGTAACTTTTACTTTACTCAAATTACATACATCAAGGGAAGGAAAATATTGCTTAGTTACAGTTTTCAAGACAGTTGCTGATATTGAGTTGCTTCTGCAGACCTTCCTGTTCTGATTTTTTTTCTTCATGTTGTTTGTAAATATTGCTTATTGTAAAGCCATTAGTGTTTGCACTATCTGCTATTAATTTGTTTGTGTTATGGAGATTTTCTTTTTCTGAGGATAATTGTAATTACCATTTGGGTCTGCTACTATATTTTTAGATGACTTGTTTTGAAATTTATTCAGAAAGTTAATTTTTTCTGTATTTTATTCTGCAATAAAACTATGGGTGTCTCTGATAATGACCCTTTAAAGCTGGTCCAAAGGTGGACCTGTAATTTGTCCTGGTAAGAGGAGCTACAGATAAAAATAGAAAGAACCAAGTCCCTTTTATTGACTGAAACAATTACAAAGCCAAATTCATTATTCATGAATGGCCACATCATTGCTTCCTCTAAATCCACCTGTTCAAGAAGGCTGATATCATAGGACACAGAAAGCAGGATACTGGGGCAAGGCAAGAATTAGTTTTGCTTGTTTCCGGTTATGATTTTTTGGAGACCACTAATGGTGTAAACTTGAGGAGTCCCATTAAGTTGCATTGTTGGACCAGAACCGTATTAGGATTACCTAAAAATTATTTATAGCCACATAAAATACTATACATTCAAAATATAAGTAATAATGGAGCTTTTCATTTCTTTTGAAAAATGAAGATGATTCGTACTCGGATTTATGTTGTTAAGGGGATTAAAAAAGTGAATCATTATTTTGTCCTTGAAATTGTAGAAATTGCAAAATGGAGATCAACACAAACTCTAAACAAATTTCTGGAAATAAGTTTGTTCTGGTTTCAACATTTGAGGACTAATTTATCATTTTGTAAAATAAGGATACCATATTTCTTGGTTCCTATAATTTTGAAGATGAAAATCTAAAAAAATATTCATGTGGTTGACTTGCCATAGGGGATAGCCCTTGTAAAGAAAAAAAGCCCCCTTATGTTTTATAGTATTATTATTGAGTGTTTATATGACATCTAAAGACCATTGGATCTATATTCAACGCATTCAAAGATGAAAGTCTTTCACTATGAAACACCTTGAGACGCCACACACTATCTTTGAAGAAAACAATACGTCACATAAAACCTTTTCAACACAATACCCTCTATTGTATTTTTTTTTTTTTTTTATATAAAAAATTTAGGGTGAGAATATTATGCATCAGTCTAAAGGAGGAAAAGTCTTAGAGGTCATTAAACACTTACAAAACGATTTCTATTTATCTTCTCCTTCTAATAGTACTATCCTCTACTGTGTTTTAAGTGAGTCTCCCATAACCTATCTATATATCTCTCATTTGATCTTTTTCAACTTAAAGTATACTGTAGTTTATAAAGCACCACATCCCTTTAATTTAACATCTCGACAAAATTTACCAAAAGGTATCACTATTAAGATCACATGCTGAACTTTGGCCCATTAGCCCAAATGCATATCTTGGACATCTGTTTCAAAAGTTTGGATTCTCTATCCCACATTTATATTCCTGCAGCATAATTTTTAAAAATTCAATTTTACTCGTATCATTTTTACCTCTTTTCATTCAAAAAACGAAAGAAAAAAAAATTATACACCAATGAAATTTTTGGTATGTAAATAAAAGTCGCAGAATAATATTTATATATCAGAAATTTATGGTATATAAATAAAAATCAGAGACAAAACTTTACATTGTGGAAATTTTAAAAAATCGAAATTTTTGATATGTATAAAAAGAGACAAACAAATTTTACATGTTAAAATTTTCGTTTTAAAAAATTTCAGTATATAATAAAAAATTGAGAAAAAAATTTTGCATACAGAAAATTTAAAAAGCTCAAAATTTTTAATATATAAAAAGTAGAAAAAAATTTATATATTAGAAATTTTAAAAACAAAATTTTCGATAATTTAAAAAATAGAAATCTTTTTACAAATCTGTAAACTCCGTTTTCAAAATTTATGTGAAGGATACAAATAGAGATGACAGTACAAAAAGATATGTCAATTTTTTTTTCTAAAAATTATATTTTTTTACAAGAATATTTTTAAAAATTCATATAAAAAGTAATAAAAGATAAGATAGGAGTCAAGATGTAATGGTAGAGTCAATAACTTCCTAATTCAGCATCTCTATTAACATCACATGCTCACATTTCATGAACAAAATATTCCTTTAATGCACTTGGCCCATATTTGATAGAGCTCACATTTCATGAACAAAATATTCCTTTAATGCACTTGGCCCATATTTGAGAGATGCACACAAATCGTTCTTGAATATCTTTTTCAATGACTCGTATATCTTCACGTCTAATTTCATTCATCATACAATATCTTAAACTTTTGTTACTTTTACAATTTGATATAGATTGTCAAATTCTTATCACGTCCAAAAAATTCAAAAACCACATAAATGAATCAGATTAACATATAAAATTAGATAGAGACTCTACGAATATGAGATTGTATGTATTTATAGAAAGACTTAAAAGAGTTTGTTGATAATATATATCAACAAGAAACATTACTTTTTTTTTTTTTTATAACTCTTTATTTAAGAAC
>JBBPBT010000347.1:4226783-4253592 GCA_037974875.1 Cicer bijugum
ATTAAATCATTGAGTGTCTCAATATACTAACATGATTAACCATCAACTTCTTAAATAATGGAAGTATCATACCAATATTTTGTATTTATTTTAATATATAATTTTAAACATACGTATTTTTTCTATCTCTTTTATTTGAATGTATATTTAGTTTATCCATATTATATCTACATTATCATTCAGATGTCATAAATAGCATAAATAAATTACAATGAACTCAAATAACGATTAATTATATAACACAATCAATAATATATTATTCATGTAAAAGGATGTCTATAAAAATTATTTTTTTCATAAATTACCATAGACATAAATATATTTACTTGTGAATTATATTCAAATAATATTTATTTATGTTTTCAATTTTCATAGATCAAATATCACTTTACAAACTTTTAAATGAAGGAAAAATGAATAAAACGAAATGGATAGTAAATGATTTTTTGACTCAAATAAATAAAATTGTTCATGAGTAATTTTATTATCGGATTCATGTTTTGTTCATTTATTTTTTCATAATACTTTTCAACATTAATTACTTACTTACATATTTTATATATTTTTTATCAATCATATTTAACATTTGTTTGTTATTATTAATTTTTGTCTACATATAAAATACAATTTGGCTATTTTAAACATTTTGTTTTATTTTAAATCATTCACATTTTTTGTTGTTGCAATTAATATATATTTTTATAGTAAATTTTAAGAGCTCCGATACTTGTCTTGTGCTACACACTGTTTATTTATTTGTTGGCAAGTGATAGAAAGAGGGTTCCATTTGCGTTTTTGCATCTGTAAGGTGAAAATCAAAAAGCATAAGCTGCAATGGAAGGAGAAGAATCTCAGCAACCACAACTTATCCTCGCCGACAAGCTCTTCCTTCTCAAACAACCCGATGTTCAAGACATTGACAAAGTTCGATTCAAAGAGGATGTTTTCTCTTTCGTTAAGGAACATGGTATTATATCACTCTTTCCTTCTTCCTTTCAATTTCACCACTCTCTCTATAAACCCTAATTTCATTTTTTGTTTCTTTTTTCTACAGATATGGTTCCTTTATACGAAACCCTAGTTGCTGATTCCGTATTGGATACGGATCGTGCCCTTTTAGACTCTATGCGTGCTAAAATTGATGATGAACTTAAGAAGCTTGACGAAAAGTTAGTTTCTCTCTATCTTCCTCAGTTAATCTAGCACGCTTTTTTTTTCCATTGCCTTGCGATTTTAGGGGTTGGGTACAGTAAACCCCAATTGAGAATTTTTGGATTTTGAAATGGAGTAGGTTAAAGCGAATATGTTTATTTTAATAATGGGATTATTATCTAAGTATAGCATACTAATTGGTCCTTGATGTTTATATTTTTTTTCCCCAGTTAATAACCTTATATGAACTGTGCTTATTTGAAATTGTATTAATGTATTTGGTAAGTGTTTTTCTGTTCATATATGTTTTGCTGGGTGTTGATCTGCCGTTATTATGGTTTACACGATGATTGATGTGTGCTATCACTTATTATGGCATCACTTTCATTACCAAGGTTACAAACTGCGTTGGTTTTTTAAATTTTAGATTGATGTACATAACTTGCTAGAGATGAGCATGTGGGGATATTTTTTTCTTTACTTGCGTAGTTCACTTAAGGAACAGCAATACACTAATGCTTGAATGAAATGGCTGATATGTACTTAAAACTAAGATGCCGAATTCCTATTAATGGAGTATGTTTGGAGTTGTGAATCCAGTTTTTTTGAAGAATTTCTGGAATGGAATTGAAAATTTCCCCTATATAGCAATTTGATTGGAGTTGTACTGCATTTTTTGTGTGAAAGCTTCTAAGTGAAAGTCAAGTATAATGAAGTACTGTTGGGGAAAAAGAAGTGTAATTATGTGTACAAATTTCAATGATTAAATTATTTAAATGATATATACCGTGCTTTTAAATCAAATTAGCTTTCTACCAGAATTTGCTTTTATATATCGTACTTCTTCAAAGCTTGCTTATTTCTGGGTTTTCCATCATTATTGTTATTGTTGTATTAAATCAATCCATCCTATATACCAAGTGATACAATGGTTTATGGGCCACTAATAAGAGCAAAGACATAAAACATGCCGGTAAATGGCATTCAAACCACCGTAGCTAAGGAAAGTAACGATTTTTGATAATAAATGTAAATGATGAATCAGTATAATCTTATATGTCAAAAGCCACCATCTATATAGAACTAAGCTTAGAGTTGGATGAAGATTACCTCATAGACAATTTAAATGTCAAGAAAGAAAAGGATCAATAAAAACACATCTTAATGGCTTCAAAGGTGTTGTGTTGTTTGAACTGTCGTTCTTCAATCGTTTGGTGTTACTTCCAACTAGATAAAGCTGAATGACCATTATGCCCTCTAAAAGCACCAGCATTTGGGCTGACTGAGATGAAAATTTACCAAAATCTTTTCATTTTCACTCCAGCAGAGCAGACACAGTAGCACCATAATCAATCTCCACCACACTTGAGGAGGATGCAATGGTGCTACCAGACTGAAGATGTCCTATATAATGAACCCTCTTTGTTGGTTTGCTATTTGACTTGAATGTGAGAGCCACGTTTACAAAAGTGATTTTATACTTGTTGCTAGAACCTAGAATTCTCGTTGGATGAAATTCGGCCTGCCATTGGGGTTATGATAAATAACCCACTAATCCACATTACATTATTTCTAGGACCTATTGCTCTTCTTTTTCAAGATAGAAAAAGATATATTATTATCTTTTAGTGAAAAGAAGGAAATTACAAACTCAGCAAGTACAAGGCCAAAACCTATAATACTGGGAGAATGGAAAATGCAAAGACTGGGCCGGATGGGTCATAGTAATTGCATTTTTTCGAATTGCAATTCCTTGAGATATTAACTATTATTTGAACAGTAACAAATATAATTATCATTGTACTTATGATAGTTCATGTGAATGTCTCATTTTAGGATTGCTGATGCTGAGGAAAACTTAGGTGAGAGTGAAGTTCGTGAGGCTCACTTGGCAAAATCCTTGTTTTTCATCCGGATTGGGGACAAGGTATGTATAGCTATTGTAATTTATTGCTCATTTCCTTTCTGCTGCTGGAATCAAGTCAACACTCTCCTCTCTGTATCAGGAGAAAGCCTTGGAACATCTCAAGGTTACAGAAACAAAGACTGTCGCAGTTGGGCAGAAGATGGACCTGGTGTTTTATACATTGCAGCTTGGTTTCTTTGACATGGATTTTGATCTCATTTCCAAAAGCATTGACAAAGCCAAAAGGTAATTGTTTGAATCTCATATATCTATAGTTATATCCTTTTCTATATTTTTCTGTTAGAATTATTTTTATAATTGTATGCACCATTATGGCAGCTTGTTTGAAGAAGGTGGTGATTGGGAAAGGAAGAATCGGCTGAAAGTGTATGAAGGCCTCTTCTGCATGTCTACTCGAAATTTCAAGAAGGCTGCAGCATTGTTTTTGGATTCTATTTCAACCTTTACAACCTATGAACTTTTTCCCTATGACACCTTTATATTTTACACTGTTTTGACAAGCATCATAACATTGGATAGAGTTTCTTTAAAGCAAAAGGTACATCTATTTTTTTCATGTCACCTTTACAGCATTTATCCTTTTCTTTAATCTCTTGTTTATCGTTTCTTGGCAAGTATTAACTTAAGCTAATTTGCATCAGGTAGTGGATGCTCCTGAGATCTTGACAGTGATTGGCAAAATCCCACATCTTTCAGAGTTTTTGAATTCCTTATATGATTGTCAATATAAGTCTTTCTTCTCAGCATTTGGTGAGCAGACACTGATTGAATCTCAGTAGTTATCTGTGATTTCACAGGAGGCACTTTGCGCTAAATTATTTTTTTTGTTATAAATTATAATATGAGAATAAGTGCTGACCAATAATTCATTCCTATCTTTTTGGTCCTTTGTTCATAGTTTGGTTTCATTTTGAAATTCATTTCAGCTGGCCTGACGGAGCAAATTAAGTTGGACCGCTATTTGCATCCACACTTCCGATATTACATGAGAGAGATCAGAACTGTTATTTAT
The DNA here is from genome assembly GCA_037974875.1 of Cicer bijugum. Classification (NCBI taxonomy): domain Eukaryota; kingdom Viridiplantae; phylum Streptophyta; class Magnoliopsida; order Fabales; family Fabaceae; genus Cicer; species Cicer bijugum. The sequence continues at coordinate 4,230,875 of JBBPBT010000347.1, forward strand.
TCCCAGTTTTTGGAATCTTACAAGAGTGTGACAATTGAAGCCATGGCTAAAGCGTTTGGAGTATCAGTTGACTTCATTGATGTGTACGTGAATGCATTTCAAACAACAAAATTTTCGTTTGGTATTTTTATTCGTTTTAAAATGCTGTGGTATGCAACTCATTACATTTATATGTTTCCAGGGAGCTCTCACGTTTTATCGCAGCTGGGAAACTTCATTGTAAAATCGATAAAGTTGCAGGAGTTCTTGAAACTAACCGTCCTGATGCCAAGAATGCTCTTTACCAAGCAACAATTAAGCAAGGAGATTTCTTGTTGAACAGGATCCAGAAATTGTCGCGTGTGATTGATCTTTAAGCGATTTTATATCAAAAGAGTGTTTTGAAAAGGCAGAGATACTGACAATTTCATGGACACCCTGTTGAATGCATTTTACTAGATGGGAGGCATATGAGACATGACATTTCGGTAGTCCATTTGATTTCCAAATTAATGAACACCCAAGACAGCCGAATCATCCCAATCAATTTCCAGTTATATTTTGAACAGTTTAATTATTTTTGTGATGAATTTTAGTATTTGAGTCTATACTTATTGGATATATAATATGATTTAGTTTCTCTTTTTGTTTTACCATTGGGCTTGTCTTAAACTTGGATCACCTACTAACCTTTTTTATCAGCGAGTGTGCCACGTTTAGATGGGGTTGATACCGTTTTCTCTCCATGTTTTTCCTTCTCAATTTCCATGTTTACCATGTTACTTGCTGTTGCTGGTTATAGAACAGAATCAGGTTCAAAGTCTAGCATGGCCGTGCTTGAATAGTGCTATTAATCTCGATCTCACCGTTCACATAACTATACCACTCTTGTATTGATCGAAAAATGACATCATTGTGGCCTGCCATACGTGTTAGACTAGACCTAAAGGTGCCTTATTGCAAATTCTCTCCTCCCATTTGACTTGACCTCAGGAGAGTTTAGTTGTTTGTTTGAGGAGTGCTACAATCATACTCTCTAACAAATACATTTCAATATACTTTTTTCAATTGGTTAAAATGTATCTGTATTCTATTAAATTGTGTAGGGACTCAAATTATAACCAATAAAAGAGTATTGCTAGCATTTTGTTTTTTATGCTCTGGAGGTTTTTCTCCTCAAAGTTTATGGATTTCTTTGGGAACAAAATTAGTCAGGCAGAGTCTATGATGCACCTATTGATCGGAATACACATCCAAATGGACAAATAGTCCAATGCAATTCTGAACAACAAAATTTGATCTTGAAAAAACAATCAGTATGGGAGTTGGAAAAATAAAACAATGAGTATAGAAGGTAGAAAAGTAACGCCAATGTAATTCTGAATGCGTGTGCGTGGAATTTCTACATAATGCCGAACACTTTATACCACTTACAGTAAGACAAATAGACAATTATATGAAACTTTGAACGAAACCTAAAAAATCATTTTTTTTTTTTAACATTTAGGGTGCTATATTTTTGTTAGAAATGAGTAGATTATAATTACATATGAAATATGACTGACGATAGGAGGACAACATCTTAACTGATGTTTAATAATCAGCGACAATAATTTTTCATATTTTTAATAAAATGACCATACTCAATTTATTCTCAATCATAAAGAGGGTCCGGAAAAAAAAAAGTTCCACCTAAAATATTGCTCTAAAAAAGAGGTGACAAATTAAAAGGGACAAGTTATCCAAAATCCGAAATAAAGCTTGGCAGGTTGAGTTACTTATGATTTGTGAGGTCCCGAAAGAAAGAGTGAGATGTTGAGAAGGTGGGTTTTGAGCCACAATTTGAGAACGTTAGTTAAAAGCATAGAATAATACGCAACGTGTTTATTTGCCACAGTAGCTAGTAGCTAGTTCAGTTACAATGTTGCCTCCTAATATCGTCGTCAATATCGACGACATCAAACAAAAACTTTCCTCTCAGTTTCGCCCTTTTCAACGTTCCTTTCAATTCTGGGTTCGTGCCATTGATATTTACACCGGATACAAGGTCTCTTCCTCTCTTTCTCTCTTTCAACAATTTCTTCATTTATTTACTATGCATGCTTCAATTTCATTCTTTCGAATCACAGGTTATTCAAGTGAGAGTCAATTTTGAGAAGGATGTTCAAAAGCAGGAAGCATTGTGGGAAAGGCAGCACGAGCTTGCTGCCGATAAGATTTTCTCCATGTGCTCTGATCTTGGTGGTTTCTTCCTCAAGGTCTTTCTTCTTATTATTCCCTTTTACTTCCGTTATTTTGCATGCAATTCTGATTTTGATTTTACGTTATCTCTTGCATTTTAGTAATGCTTTTTCTTCATTATCTTACAATTCAGATTGCACAAATTATAGGGAAGCCGGATTTGGCACCTGCTGCATGGGTCAGAAGGCTTGTTACGCTATGTGATCAAGCTCCTGCAACCTCTTTTCACACAGTTAAACTTGTTCTTGAGACTGAACTGGGACAGTGTATTGATGATGTTTTCGATAGGTTTGATGTTGAGCCTCTTGGTTCTGCTTCAATTGCTCAGGTCTATTTCAAACTTGTTTCTCACCTGCTATCCCATCATTGCCCTCAATAATTAACTATCATAATTTGAATTGCAGTGCTATTGTTCTGCGGAGTCACTATAGTCTTGAGTGCATCAAAACTACAAAATATTACGGAATGTGTCTTTTGCTAGTTAGTTTGGTCATCAAATGTGTGTCTTGTTTGTTAGTTTAGTCTTTGAATTTGTCTTCCGTTTGTCAGATTGGTAGATGAAATTAATACAGAAGAACACTAATAGATGTTTTTGAAGTTTCAATACATTTGGAGACTATAATAACAACACCTCGCACATTAAGGAACCAAAATGATTGTTCACTCCTTTTCCCCCTCAAGCAAGAACACGTGTTTATACATCTTGCAATGAAATGTTATGACACTAAATGTGGATAATGAGGAGGGTCTATTCTTTTCAGCTACAATACACAGTGGTTGGTGATACTTCCTAGGCCAATTTAATACTGAAGTTATTGTGTTGCAGAGGTGCTTATAATATTTGGGCTAAAAGGGGAAACATAATCGAAAATGATTGAGCTCACTGTGGGGGAAAGGGGGCACCTTTGAATACTGGGTGTGCAGTGATCACCTGCCTGTGATTTGCAATAGTTTTAAGTGAGATTTTCTGTTAATATTTGATTGGTTGAGTGGCTAGCAGCGGTGCTTTTAGTGAAATTCAAGTAAACCAGCCACAGGGCTGGTGTAATGGTTAGGTGTTTATAACTGAGGTATATTTGAATAGGTGGATCGGTGAAATTGGATTAGTGGGTGGTTAAGGCAATCCGGGAACAGCAAGGGGCCATGAACACAATTTACCATCGTATAATCTTTGATGCAGTGGCTGATGCATGAGCAACAGTCTTAGACCGTTCTTCTTGAAATTCATATTTAAGTTGTATAAAGTACTCTTGAAGTTAAACTTGGTTTAGTTCGCATCTGCTGTGCATTTACTTTTAAGTGCACAATTTATGTTAATCAAGGGTGGCAACTTGGTTATGAGTCTGTTTGGATACACATTATGTTTGATTTTCTTGCGTCCCCAGGCATTTTGTCTGTGATAGTGAAGCTACTATTTGGAGAGTTTGGGTAACGTGCCTTGGCACCATGATTGAACAATTTTCCAAACACCCACTGTTTGGGATATTTAACAAGTCCTGCTTTGTATGCTGTTTTCACACTTTTTAGTTCTTTTTCTTATTTAAATTTCTATTTTATTCTGCCAATGAAATTGGTGGCTAGTTGGTTAACTGAATTATTGCGTGTTGGTAGCTGAATAATTTTGAACATGTTGATTAACTGAATTATTGCATGAACAATTGTGTTTCAAAATTTTAACAGGTTTCCATTTCCAATGCCCTCTGTTGTTTTTTTAGCAGTGTAAATCTGTTTTCTTAATAGAAGTAGTGTTGCTAAAAGTTTTATGTTGTTTCTTGGAGTTCATATTCATGTTTACATGACTTATAAATCCTCACGAGGGTAATTACGTAGTAAAAGTTTTTTTTATAACAGTCATAAATTCATTTTAAGATTAGGTACCATATAATTCACACATGTCTTGTGCTTGTAATAGGTTCATAGAGCAAGACTGAAAGGTGACAAAGATGATGTTGTTGTCAAGGTAAATGAACCTGACAAGCCTTACGAATGCATGATAATGACATAGTAAACTTCTGATTCTGATTTACTTTGCATGCAAATAGGTTCAGCATCCTGGAGTTCAGGATCTGATGATGACAGATATCCGTAACTTGCAAGCTTTTGCTTTGTACTTGCAAAAAACAGATATCAAATTCGATCTATATTCGGTGACAAGGGAAATGGAAAAACAGGTGTACATTATTTCATTGCAATATTTCTTATGCATATCATGGATCAGGATTATTTGATTCCCATTTATTTCCTTCCTCCCTGTTTTGTGGTTTTGTTGACTAATAGCGTCTTAAACAAAGAAGGAACACATTATTGGATTTCTTTTTCAATTTGCAGATTAACGTAGAAGTTTCTATTAGAAACAAATTGTACTACATGACTTATGTTTGAAGTGTGCAACTTTCAGATGCAATTCGTACTAGAAACATGTTGCACATTAAACTGAAATTATATACAATCTGAGTGGATTTAGTTACCAACTTATCCGATCTCTTGTATCTCATTTGTTTATTGTGCTTTCTAATTTCACGAGTCACATTAAACGGTGTTGTATTATTCAATTCAAAGTATGGTGATGAAAAGAAACAGTGAACAAATGATACTCGGGTGAAGAGGAACCACCCTCTAGCCTAAAGTTTTATAAACCGAGGAACCACTCAGATATAACAAAACTCAATACCCTTACCCTAATAGAACTCCCCCCTATATTCCTTCCCACCATTCCTGTATACATGTATAAATGACTTGTCTCCCAGCCTCCCAGGTACTCTTTCTCCCCCCCCTTTTGGCCACATCTCTCTCTACATTGCACATAAACTTTACCAAATGTAGGTCCAGGCCTTTAGCTACTTGGGCTGTTAAATAATTGTTCCTTTTGCGGGTTTTATTGCCAAGAGGATTTAATCTTTCTGACAGATATCAGGGAGCATTTTGTGACTCTCTCAACAAACTAAATGTTTATGAATGAGGTGATTGTAATGCCTGAGTAAACGTTTGTTTAACTATTGACTGTCTAATTTGACCTAAATCTGACTTAACCAAACTTTATGAAAATACTGCTTGCGTATATTTTTTTTTTGTTACATTGTGTTGCTGATAAGGTGCTTCGAGGAAAACAATTTAGGATCTAGCATGTCTGTTTTTGCTACATATTTTTTGTACAAAAGCAACCCAATACTTCTTTAAACTACTGAACGTAAGTACTTTATCTGTGAATGACAGCAGTTTGATTCTTGAGTGAGAAAACAAAACTGACCTCAAACCCTTTCTTACCTTTTAGATTATATTGTCATAAAATTGTCTGTTAATCGTTGAGCTTCTTTTCTATGGTTAATATTGTGGTTCTTCCAGCAATCTACCATGACTAGTTCTGAACTTCTACATGATAATTATTGTAGATTGGATATGAATTTGACTTCATGAGGGAGGCCAGTGCAATGGAAAGGATTAGAAAGTTCTTGTATAAAATTAACAAAAGGACTCCTGTTTTGGTGCCAAGAGTAATACGAGATATGGTTACTAGGTATTCAGCATTAACATCTTACATAATCTGGATAAGATAATATTAATAATGTACTAAGATGCTTAACTTTATATTTTCAGAGATGACTGTGGACAATCTATTTAATAGACTTGGAATAAGCTTATGTCTCCAAAATTACATGCTAAATGGCATTTGGTGCTAGCATTACTAATTTCTTATCATACATTATATTTCTTTCCTAACTAGTTTTGCAATTAGATATTAGGAATAATTAGGTTTTTGGACAATATATTAATAAAAAAATAATTGAAAAGTATGAATGGTAATGCACTATTTGTTTGTGCAGATAGTTGTTATCGGGACCTATGATTATATGCTGTGAATCTAGCATGTCATCATTTGACCGTTATCTTTTGAACTTGCTATGCCAACCATAATATGTTACGAAAATCCCCTTTATGGATAAAAACATGGTTGAATCGAAAACAATGAAGAAAATAAGTTGAGTGCAGAAAAAGTCTTTTTATATGTTACACATCAAATGTTGGTCAAATGGTCAATAAATGTTTAAATTTTTTATATGTATTTAGTTGAGATTTTATTCAGATGCAATGGTTCACATGTATTTTATTTGTAATGATATTTTTTTATTAATGATGTGCTTCTTTGATTGTACAGAAGGGTCCTAGTTATGGAATATATTGACGGGGTTCCAATAATGAACCTTGGTGATGAAATAGCAAAGAGAGGCATAAATCCTCATGGTAAGGTTGCAGCTGCCGCAAAGGAGTAAGCTCCTGACCTATCCTGAAAGTAGTCCCGTACACCTAAGTAAACTTATTTATTCATTGCTCTCTTCATCATCTTCTTTCACGTAGTTAAACTGAAATCCATAACTTAATTTTCTTCTGTGCTAGTTGAATGTTCACACTCTTGACAGTAGCATAAATTGATAATACTATACAAGAACCAATAACCCTCATTGTAATTTATTCTTGGGGAATGTCATAGATTCATATTAAATTGAGTGGATGGTTGATTTTAATAACAGTAACACTGTAAAACTTTTTTCTACTATAACTATAAAAATTATGGAAACTAGGGTTCTAAGACTAAGAAAAGGAAGAAGAAGAGAAACTAGCTACAAAATAAAACATTCTTTTCTTCATTGATCGATTTACCAAAAGAGAACACCACTTTATATATTATTCTAAATAGATTCTAGCCATCCATGTGTCATAATCTCAAGGGTCCTAACAAATTACTAAAAACATAAGCATTTAAAAGATAACAACTAATATATCAAAATACTAAAAAAAAAAAATTTAACTAATAATTCATGGATTGGGTCAACTATAAGCACTCTATCAAACACCAGCCTTTTCTGAAGTATTCGTTACATTGATTATTTTTTATACTTGTGTATATAGTTTTAGGTGTATTCATACGCTGTTAAATTTCTTATGGACCTGCAGGAAAATTCTTCAAAGCTTGACTCTAGCATATGGTCAAATGATTTTGAAAAGCGGGTTCTTCCATGCTGATCCTCATCCAGGAAATATCCTGATTTGTAAAGGATCAGAGGCAAGTCATCAGTTATAATTCTTTTCATTTCCTTCAATGTTAATTTCAACTCTCTATGGATGAGTATCCTATTGTTATTGAATAAGTGTTTTAATCAATAGGAATCACATATGGAAATGACTTAGAGGCAGAATTTTGATATATAGTTTTAGATATTGATGCCTAATATAATTTGACTTTTAACCACCTAATATTAGTATTTTTCCTCGAGCCAGGTTACCTTGCTAGACTATGGACAGGTGAAGGATCTCCCAGAGCCACTGAGGCTTGGTTATGCTAATCTAGTTCTTGCAATGGCTGATGGTGACCCAGTAAGAGCTTCAGAGAGCTACAGGTAGTGAAATTTTCTCTTAGTCTTATACTCTTAGTCTTATACTCTTATCTATCAAATGCTTCTTCTCTTATTTGTAGAAAATAAGAACTGAAATAGATAACTTTGTTAATGCCAAGTTTCAAACTGCACCAATTGTTCTGCTGGAAATAGATAGTGAAAGTGAGGAGGAAATAGTTGATGTAGAATATGATTGATGTGAGAAGTAGAGAGAGACAGATCTGACGATAGGGGAGACAAGATATAGGGAGTGTTAAAAACTATGAAAAATATTAGTTACTTAATTATTCTAAGTAACACTAAATTTGATGGTCTTCTCAATTTATCGTCACTAAAATTGAAGACATAAACCCTATATCAATATGAAATCTTGATTCAACTGTACAGTACATATTAATCACAAAATCTATATGCCTTTGTAAATGACCTTGCTAAAGCTAAAATTGTCTTATTTCATTGTTACTGTCAGACTATATAAATCAACTTAGATTATGTGAAATATGGACTTCATTGGAGGAAAATTGGCTTCTTAACTTCATAGTTTTGAATTCAGAATGATAATTGATCAGTGGCTACACTCAATTCAAATTATCTAACTACTTCTTTTACTCTTATTTTGAAGGGAGCTTGGTATAGATACGTTAAGCAAATGTGAAAATGAGCTACAAGAAATGCTTAAACTGGCACAGACAATGTTTGACACAAAATTACCTCCTGGTGTGAAAATGCTGCAACCTTTTTCAGAGGAATCTTCAATTAAAAAAATTGCTGTTCAGGTACATTCTAGAGTACAAATATCTATTCCACATTTGTTTTTGGAGATTACTCATCCTTGATGTGAAACGGGCCTCTGCTTGTAAATGTACTGCTTCATATATTAGTTGAAGTTTTTATTGTAGGAACAATTTTGTTGCTCATTGTAAATTTCATTGACTGATTTTTCGCGAATCTGTGTTTCTTTGTTATGTAATATTGCACTTCTGAATTTTACACACACTAAAATATGAGAATTCTAGTCTCTTTTATCTCGGAGTTTTGTGGCAGACCTTTATGTAATAACTCATTATTAGATTAGAATATGGAAATCCGTTTAAACCTAATAAAATTATTGAATAACGCGACTCCTATTGCATACACAAAACAATATTTATAGTCACAGAACAAGCAGGAAGTAACTTGTTAATATTTATGCTGCTACGTTTTCTTCACTAAGTTTTATATTCTTCTTGTGCCTGGTTATGGTAGGCTTTCCCCGAAGAACTGTTTTCTATACTTCGGACAGTGCATCTACTGAGGGGACTTAGCGTTGGACTTGGAATCAATTATTCTTGTGCTGAACAGTGGAGACCCATTGCCGAAGAAGCTTTGTCTCATGCTGGCAGATTTAAAGGTGGCACTGTAACTCTTGATTAAAATGGAAATTTGAAATAGATGACAATAAAACTTAAGATTTATTTAATTTTTAAGGCTTTTATACATATTTTTCAGTTTTAATCCCTGTAAAAATTTGTTAAGGTTTGTGTTCATATAACATAGGAAAAACTGCTTTCAGTTCTCATTGTTTTGGTTTTAAATTTTTAATCCATGTTGGAATTAGACGATTTATATCATATTGATTTCAGTCCTTGAAATATATATGAACTATAGGGACTAATTTAAATATGAACAGATATTATAACAACTAAAATCCAAATATGGACCAAAAGTAAAATTCTTATGTTTCCAGGATTAATAGTGTAACAAATTTTTATAAGGACTAAAACCAAAAATTTATAGAACTTAAAATTTTATTTAAGCCAATATTTATATAAACTCTATTGACATTTCAAAATAGCATGCCTCACATGTTTTCTTTTTCTTACTATGTAATCTTTTTTGTATAATCTATGATGTATCTATTTCTGACGAGGAGTGCTCGCAATACACTTTTTAACATATACTTTTTAAGAACACTCTCTTTAATTGGTTAAAATTTACATAAGTCCTACTAAATCATGTGAGTTCCATATGAATTTGGTAGAATTCACGTGGATTTTAACCAATCAAAAAGAGTGTGTTTGAAAATATGTGTTGCTAACATTATTCATTTATGATTATGATGTCTCTCCATTTAACTAAATAATCTATATCTAATTCTGAGCTCACTTGTTTTCTCAGGTAAAGATTTTAGGCGCACAGGTAGAAAACGTGGTATAGTAAGAACATTATTTTGGAGAGACTAAATAGGTAGGTATGGATCAATCTGCATTCTTTTAGTTTCTTGATTGACTGGTGAATTCTTTGTGTGGCATTGAAGAAAGATAAATCCATCTTCATCTTCAATATGGCATGTATGTTTGACATTGATGACGAGGCGATCTCAAGTAGATCTTTCGGTGCATCGGCAGCTAGTTTTTGGAAATTTAAAAATGTTTTGGAGATTGTTCTTGAGGTGTTTATTTTATACAAGATTCAATCCGTTTTACCATTATTTGAAAATTTTGGAAAATACTTGATGACATTATGCAGACTGTAAATTTTAGTCTAGAAATGTACTTTCTTTCCTATGATTTAAGTTGATTATTATCTCAAACGGTATTACTCTTATTTTAACATGCCAATTACTCAAGGGGAACTAATCAAAACAAAATGTCTGAAATTATTCACATTGGAGTTATTACTCCAGAATTATTCACAGCTTGGAAGAGGGATTGGAAGGTCAAAATTATTGACATTGATCTATTGCTAATATCTCTGCGTTTTTAGGTAATGCTAAGGAGTGTTTTAAAGATGTTATTTAGATTTTTAGCTTTTGTACCCCCAATTTGTTAAAAATCCAGTTTTATCTTTCATAAATTCATTCACGTGAGCGGTAAAAAAAAATTACTCTAAAATCTGACCTCTTCGTTGAAATTTCCGGTAAGTAATTTTGATAAACGAAATTTCCGGTAGTTATATGTAATACTGGAAATTTGGTCAATGAAATTTCCGGTAGTTGTATTTTCAATACCGGAAATTTCAAATTTTTGGAAACTATCGGAAATTTCAAAAATTTTGAAAAATCCGATAGTTATTTTTTGTTCCCCGAAAATTTCGTTTTTTGAAATTTCCGGTAGTTAATCCGGAAATTTCAAAAATTTGGTAGTCATCCTGGGGTGTCTGTCTTTCCTTATTTCTCTTTCTCTTTTTTTCAAAAGCAGTTCTCCTATTTGATTGTGTAGGAGGCCGAACTCGAGAATGATCATCGTCAGTTTTTGCTCATCTCTAGTCCTCACTGACAAAATTCAATAAAAAAAAATTAAAAAAAATTAAGAAAAATTAAAAAAAAATTACACGTGTACCGGAAATTTTAAAAAGGAATGAAATTTTTGGTAAACAAACCGGAAAATTGAAAAATCTGGTAGTTAAAATACATACCGAAAATTTCAAAAAATGAAATTTCTAGGAAGGCGTCCGAAAATTTGAAATTTCCGATATTGATTTTGGACTATCGGATTTTTCAATTTTTCGGTGAAACTTCCCGGAAATTTCAAATTTTTGAAATTTTTTTGAACTAAAAAATGTAATGCTAAAAAAATTATTAATATGAAATAAATCAAAAGTAAAAATTTGAGACTTAAATTTTTAGTTTAATTGCCGTTTTGATCCTTTTATACTTTAATTTTTTCTTGGAAAAATTGTAAATCAATTTTTTGTACAACAATTTCTGTGAGAATAATAAAATCTGAAAAATCCAAAAAACATTTCTCGAATTTAAAAAATTTTGAAAAATAATTATAAATTAGTTTTTATCAGAAAAAAAAATTGAAACTCTTTTATCAATAAAAATAATTGTTTTTTTTTTTAAAAAAAAAACAGAATACAAAGAAGAAATCGTTAAGAAAATAAGTGAAGTCATGAAGAAGCATACAATCTTCATCAATTCATAATCTTCTTAAACATCATCATCAATACATGTGGTACTATTAGGGTTAACTCCAACAATATTCACCATTGTTCCAGGACTTTCTAAACAAGAAATTATTAACAAAGAAGTTGAATTTTTAATAAAATGTTGAATAACTGTTGTAGTTTAAAGCTTTATTTTACACTATGGGCCTAGCCCAAGAAGAGTTGCGCACTAGGCCTTTTATCACTTTAATGGAGATTGTTGAGAAATAAAATAAAATAAAAAAAAGAGGAAAATTGTGCGAAGTACGATTCCCGCTTCGATTCTACGATTCAACTCGTAGCGGCGCCAAATAAATTTGCTTCGCTCCTCTCTTCTCTGCCTCTATTTAAAATTCCTCTCCCGTTTCATCCTGCGGATAAACCGGACCGAACCGACCCGACCCGAGTAACGTTATCGGAAAATGTTTGGCAGAATCAGGGCTTCTCCGGTTTCGTCGTTGGAAAGCTTTGAGAGTTCTCCTCCCTCCAAGATTCTCAAAGAAGATTCTTTCTCTATCTACGGTATTCTCCCTTTCTTAATTAATTCACTTTATAAATTGAACGAATTACAAAAGTAAATCCATGTTTAATTTCTTCAAGTTCAAATTTTATTATGCAAAATACTCTGAAGAGCTTTTAATTGATAAATGAAATTGTTATAATCAGAGGCTACTCTAATGAAGCTGAAACTCGGTGCTAAACGCGATAATTTCTGTATGCATATGGAGGATGAGGAGTTTAGAAATGATTGTTCAGTTACTGAGGAAGCGAATATGGATGTAGATTCTACTCCGGCAACAGCAAGTGGTGGTGGTAAAATGACATTGATGAACACAGATTCATCTTCTACTATTACTACTTTCAGTGATGATGTTGTTTCTACTGAGAACAATTCAGAACAGCCACGGCAAAATAATGCTTCTATTCTTCGTTTCTTTAAAATGAAAGATCCTGGACCTGATACTTCATTGTCGGTGAAGAAGGGTAGTTATGTATCTGTTTCGTCTTCAGGCTCTGTTGAATCTAATTGTACAACAAGTGAATTGGTTGAATGATTGAAGATGGATTCTTTTATATTGGAAGCATGGATGTGGGTAATTTATGCCTACTGCTTTTTTATCAATTAAATTCCAATGACAACCATTTTTATTGTCATATTGTGTAGTATTGTATGAGTATCTGGCTCTTTAGCTTACACCCTCTGTGTATCATGTATTATTTAAAAAATTAAATTTAAATACAACAATTAAGATATTGTCTTTTTTTATTAAGTTTGGTGATTTATATATCTTTTTCTTCCTATTTGCTCATCAATCTTGTTCAGTAATGTGTAGGCTGTAATGCTGTATTTATTTGCAAATGTAATTTTTTTTGTTTACATATGCTGCATTTTGTTTAGATAGCAGCATGCTCCATTCAAAGTTAAACCTGGTACTGTACTGACCCAAAGGTCAAACAAAGGAAGAATTTGCTGTAATTCTTCTAAAAACATTAATTTAATATTGGTGTCAGAGTCTAATTTGAAGCAGTGCCTCCAAACATAGATTAGAGAGGCCTCCCTTAGAAGCTGCTACTAGAAAGGGGTCTCTCAGACTCTCACTTATAAGTTTGCTTTAGGTCTAAATAGATGTTACGCGCCCTGAATTGACATGATAGAAATGGTATAGACTTGGATGAGTCAAATGCAAAATTGTATAGAAAATTCTGAGCAACTGTTTGAACAGAGAGGTTACAGAAGTGCTACATTGAAAACTGAAAACAATTGAGCAAATCATTGTCACTGTGCATCCTTGATTTATTACTCTCTTAGCCATGGTTGTTGGATAGGAGTCCATTCACATAATTCGCCTTCCTTGAACCATAGAGCTGCGACAAATGGAAATAACTGGGTTAATCAAGAATCATAGTATATTACTGGTCACATTTACATTGCACTACAGAGGCTCAGAACAATTATGAGTAATATTATTCTATAAATCTTTACAATATAGTGTATTAAAACGAATTCTACCATGCATAAGCATCTTAGATGATTTAAGTGCACTAGGGTTATCAATCTAATCGGATATGTGATAGACCCTTTGCACCTTATCTTTCTCTTTTCCCTCAGCCATTATTTGCCTTGTTTTTCCTCTCTTACTATTCTTCTTTCTTCAAGTTCAACAATAGAATGTCCACTTTGTGAATATTTTAGAAAATTCAATAGATAACAGTTCAAATATAACATTTTATACACAAACGCATAAAAAAAAAAAAAAAGAACAATAAGGTACTGAGTAGGAGTGTTTTGGCTTGCGGTGGCATGAGGGGGAATGTCATGGCAGGAAGTGGTTATGGATGTCTGTTGTGATGTTGGATGGTTGTGTTCTTCTGAATTTGTGATTGGGATTGAGTTGTGATTTGCTATTGAAAGGACCTCTGGTTTGTGTGGAAGAGGTATGGGTTTTGTTCACATGGAATGAAATCTGATCTTGCTTGCTGTTGCTCCTTTCAGTAACAGGGTGGCTAATACTATGACGTAAAAATAAAGATAAGGTGTAGACTGTCCATCTAGATCATGAGATGGATCAACCCAACAATTAATAAAACTTGTGCATAGTTCATCTCCCAAGATGCTTACGAATGCTAAAATTTGCCTATATTTGGTACATAATCAAATTGTCTGCTGTTAATTTAAGCTAACAGTTACACACAAGTCTTGTAACATAGGGCAAGACGAGTTAAATTTCAGGAACAGTCTTGGCTAAACTTCAACAAAATTGTAAACTCTGAATTCTCCTACTAGCAGGCTGCAGGTTAATAAACTTGTGCTAAAGTGGGTCTATTCCATGGAACATTAGGAATTCTAGAACTTATGCTCAACAAAGCAAGTTGTGGACAGATGCGAAATAACAACAAATAAAATTTAAAGCTTTATTTTGTATCTGTGAAACTTTTAAAACTTGCTAATATCTAAATTAATGGCTAGCTTTGATATTCTCTTTTGCAATCCACATATCCTTTTCATTGCAGTTATTGAAATAAAATTGATACTATAAGAGGCCTTACCTATTTCACGCTTGCCATTTTCAGGGCTGTCACTGCCGTGAATAATATTCCTGCCAAAAGTTCATCATTAGATCTTGTCACTCATACTCATATCAATAACCAGTAATGCAGACCCTCTGCATCTTATCTTGATTCTTGACTTAGGCACTCAAAAGCCACAAGTAAGATGTGCAAAGGCCTTACCTTCCTGTTTGAACAGCAAAGTCTCCTCTTATTGTGCCTGGTTCAGCTTGAAGAGGATCTGTAGCCCCTATAAGCTTCCGCGCTGATGCCACAACTCCAACACCCTCCCATGCCTTGTAAACATAAAACCAGAAAGTACATTCAAAAGGTATATCTCAAAAAATTCAGTGAGAATGGGATACTACTGGAGAGAGTTATACCATAGACACAACGGGGCCTGAAGTAATATAGTCGATCAGCTTAGGGAAGAATGACTTTTGTTTTAGGTCCTTGTAATGCTCCTGGAACCATTAACAGTCATAATAAGCCTTGCATATCTAAATAGCTAATTAAAAGTTGAAGACAAGACAAACATCACAAACAGAATCAACATTATTTGAAACACAATATGTAAGTCTATATCATATGGTATAGTAACCAACCATGAAACTATAATCAAATCAAATAGTACATGTTAAGAAAAATCAGATAATTCTCTCATGGAACATGTGCACCGAGACATAATAGTTCTAAAATACAGAGAATACCTTAGAAGAACTTCACAATGTGTCATGGATTCTAGTCAGAAAACAATATCCTTAGTGTGTTTCTCCATTTTATTAGGGTTAATAGGCCCATTGGGTTAATGTTTTGCATCATATTATCAATTTAATAGATTATTACAAGTCCCCTTTCTCTCTTTTGATCCTTCCCTACCTAAAACCCATAATTATGCCATGGTATCCATCTCGAAGAGAGTTTCTGGTATCAAGTTTATGGAAATAGTTAAACTTGTTATTCACCACCACCAGACCTAGACATTCATGCCTCATCTCTTTTTGCTCAGCTCTTGCTACTTTTAAATCTGTTTAACTATGTTCCAATCCCCTTCTCACCACAATTGACTCCTTTCTAGCCTATCTTACCGCA
Source organism: Cicer bijugum (assembly GCA_037974875.1). Lineage (NCBI taxonomy): Eukaryota > Viridiplantae > Streptophyta > Magnoliopsida > Fabales > Fabaceae > Cicer > Cicer bijugum. The sequence goes on from JBBPBT010000347.1 coordinate 4,246,534, forward strand.
CGTTGGCTCTATCCCATCTTGTCATTACGCAGAATAACTCTATTTAGATCTTGTCTTTTACATTGGATTTACTGCAAATTTTGTTTAGGTCCTCTCAAATTGCACGCCCTTACAATGGCACCTCTGCTGTAGCTGCATCTCTTCCATTTCACACCCTAACGGAAGTGTTTCTCTCACTAAATTTAAGTTCGACAGTAACAAGCTAAAGGTTAGAAGGGAAGTGTTAAGAATACATCCCTATGGTGTATCCTGGAATTAATATCTTAAAAGATCTTCAGAGTGTATTGCGGAATCAATAAATTTGCTAATTGAAGAAACAATCTCATTTGTATTGCTCTATTTAATTAGAGTCAATAATTTCATTTATCATTTTATTAGTATGAAAAGGACCATTAGGTAAGTACTTTGTAATTGTATCATATTACTAGTACTATAAGTATCCTTTTCAATTTTAACTTAAACATAATACATATCCCAAAAACAAGAAAAAGCAATTGAACCTAATACATTATTATATAGAGAAACAAGAAAGTATTGAAGAAAGAACAAACCTCAGCTAATTCTTTAGAGCAGTGGAATAGCTTCAAGCCAGTTAACTTAAACCCCTTTTTCTCAAACCTAGAAATAATTTCACCCACCTAAACCAGTTCAACAAAAAAACAACCATAAGGTTAAACTTCAATTTTCTAATTTTTATTTTCATCTCTTAATTTCTGAAACCAGAACATATGAAATTGAAGTGAAAAAATCAGGAGTCTTACAAGACCACGCTGCACGCCATCGGGTTTGACCATAATGTAAGTTTGGTCAACTTGTTCCTGCACATAAAAAGAAGAAAAAACATTTAGAATTATGCAGGGTGATGATAAATTGAGGAAATTGGTGAATTGAAAGAGAAAGAAAGTATACGAGAGAAGCGATTAAGTGTGGAAGAAAAATGCCATTGCCGAGTTTGGTGGTGGTTCTAGTGCGGAATGTTTTAGGATAAGAAGAAGAAGTAGAAATTGAGAAAAGATGGGATTTTGAAGGAAATGCAGAGAGGTGGGTGGCGCGTAATTGAGAGACGTTTGAGTTTGAGTTGGTGGCGCGTAGGAGAGAGGATGATGTAACAGATATATTGCTTCCGCTAAACACGGCCATGGCTTCCATCTCTTTGCGCTGCGGCTGTGCAATAACAATGTTGTTGTTTGGATGTGGCAAGTTACAAACAAAGTAAGCAACTTTAATAGTTTTATTTTATTTTTTTTCTTTTCTTTTTTACGGAACTTTTTCATTGTTTTATTAGAGTACTATATTCACTACTCTTAAAATCATAAATATTTTTATCTACTTTAATTCATTAATTATTACAAATATAAATTTGGTATAAGACAACTTATTGATCATTTTCTAATTTACGAAGGCCAATTGAGCATAATTTTCCTTTACGATTTACTGTTTAATTAGATATCATCTCTCTATTCATAGTTATAAATATTAAACTCTCAAATTAAATAGGATTTTACTAAGTGACAAAGTTGTTTCTTAAAAGTTTATTCAAACCAACTCTAACTAAACTTAACAATGTCTAAACATCTCATTCAAATATCTTTAAATCCATTTACATCATTTTGTCTTTCTTTATCATAATCCTTATATACATTGTTGGTTTATATACATGATGATAGTAACGGTATACACATATGAGTTTGGGTTTGTCTAGTATGATTCATGACACAATGGGCCTTGGCCCAATCCGAAACACTATCCATAATAAACTCTTATTTCATCTTACTAGTCACCTTGTTTATCAAGACATAGAACTCAAACTTCCTCACAAACATAGATCTTCGTTAAAGTATCTTGGTTATACAAACAGATCCCCGATACTTTCTGGTATATTATACCTTAAAACTTCACAAATTTCACCATTGATGTATTTTTTAATACCTTAAAACCTCACAAATTTCACCATTGATGTATTTTTTGAATCGTTTGAAACTTTAACAAATATTATTGTTGATTTTTTCAAATAGAAGTTTATGGTCTTTCATGTTGTAATGTTGTTTGAGAGAGTGATTCGATTGTTGTCACTTAAACAAAATTTTTTATTTATTATTTTTGTTAAATTGATATCGATTATGTCAACATTTTAACTATAAAGACTAAGAAAACTATAACCTTTTAGTACTGAATTGTGATATCAAATACTTGTGAGTAGAAATTGCCATAAAACACATAAAATGAACTTGGTGCTAGAAGATTTAGGCTTAGATATCAAATAACGGGGTAGCACAGACAAACCAGCAAATACAAGAAGAAGAAAAAATTGCAGCAAGTTTTATTTAGTTTATTGAAAAAATAGAATCAAATAATTGTTAGAATTTACATGTCATCAAACTCCTAGACATATCACATATGCACACCAAGCAAGAAATCATCACTTTATTTCTGCTGTATCTCGAGCAGCCATCCATAACATAAAATTACAGGAAAAGTTTTATTCTCGCCCCAAATATTCAAATCACTAATTTGGGGTCTTAATTCACACAACATGCACACAAAACACACATTATTCAAGCACACAAAACATTCAAGAGATTCATTCATCAATATCAGCATTTCCAGCAAGAAGCTGCAACAATAGGCTTAGATTTCCATCCAAGAACCAAACACCCTTTCTCTTCCACAACAGTATATCCATCACAAACCTTATTCTTCACAAGCCACTCTTTACCTTGACCCATCATCTTAATAGGCACACCTTGAAATCCAGCTCTACTCATTCTCCTACGCCACTGATCAACTTTCTCATGCCTCTCCATCCTCAATGGTCCTTCACAGCTCACAATGTTCTTTATCTCCTCAGCAAAATAAAACTGTTCCATTTTTGCCCTCTTTGTATCATACTTTGGTAACATAGCATCCAATGAGTCAAAAATAGCAGAATAATAATGCAATGATTCCATAAACCTTCCAAGAAAAAAAGGTCCATTGTGACCAGAATCTTGTTCAACCATAACCAAAACTTTAGGTGAAAGGCCATGAATCATTTGTAAAACAGAATTCAATGCGCCGCGACTTTCCTTAACAACACAATGAAGCTGAAGAATGCTGCTAACAACAAGAACCTCTTTTTCATTCACTTTAATATCTTCAGGTTTCAAATTTTCCAGATTCTTGTCAACAATTGAAAACTCCAAATGAATCCCCAAATTGTTTGCATAAACTGAGAGTTCTTCACCAATGACTTGGATTCTAGCAATGCATAGGCCAACCCCTGTGATCCTAAGCCGCCGAACACGTTGACTGCTACGATTCGCAAGGCTTCGAATTAGTCCTCGCCATTGGTGTCCATGTGGTAGACCGAGGCTCATACCGAGATCAACAACATGAACAAAACTCTCACCCTCAAAGGCTTCCAATATTATGGAATTAGCAACAAAGTGTCCAAATTGAATATGTGGACAAATTTCATAAACCAATTTGAATGCTTCTTCCATTTCTTCTGATGCTGCATCCATTATGTTCATCATGGATTTTGTAACTGACCCAACTGACCCAATTGGTTGAATCATTGTTAATCTCTCTGTTAACCCTTGAACAAAACAAGAAGCAACTCTTTGGAACGATGATCCAAAAACCAAAGCATTTGATTTAAGCTCAGATAATAAGATTGAAGCATGTGATTTGTCACGACATGCTACAGCTTCGGCACAAGCAATTAGAAGTTGAACTAGTCTCATTCCATCAGCACAACCACCATCTTCTTCAAAATCATCAGGATTATTATCGATGAACTTCAAGTGTTCTTGTGCTGCTTCTTCAACAGCTTCAGCAGCAAAATATATTTGTTTATAAGTTCTTATATGATCTCTGAAATGAAGCCTTGGAATACTATTCACACTACTGTTGTGGAAATTAGTAGTAGTAGTAGTAGTTATAGTTCTCTTCAATTTCTTGTGATCCCTATTATGAATGGTTTCAGTTTCATGATCAGAAGAAGAAAATGGAAATGGAAGAATCCATGTTGAATTAGCAACGTTTTCCAAAATGGGAAACTTGGGATATAAAGCATAACAAGAACCCATTAATGGATTTTCATTTTGATCATTGATGTTGTTATATTCTACTAATTCATTTTTGAAGGTAGGGTTATAAAGTGATGGGGACATATTAATTTGATTTCTCAATTTGTCAATATCTCAACACCTTAATTTTGCTTTCTAAAGATTTTCAACAAAGCTCTGAAAGAACGTTCCTAAAAATGATGCAAATATTTATAGCAAAAAAAAAATATAGAATGGGTTATTTTATTTTATTTTATTTTATCGATTAATTAATTGCCTCGTACTATAGGCGTTACCCACAAGGAATTTGCATTATTAATATAAAATTTTCGTACAAAATTAGATAACGTAACAATAATATAAGCTGTCAATTAACTTGTCTTATTGGAGTTGAAGAAGTATAGAAATTCAAGTTTAATGAATTATTAGATTAATAAATATCTCGTGGAGAGGTAGCATTGTTTTGATTCCCAGGATTTTGGAATTTGATAAACGGCATGCATGGTTGGTTACATTAGTTAGTTGGTCGATACAGCATATCATAACATAACATTGTTCATTTTTGTCTCCGTCTACATTGTCATGGTCTGCGAGAAAACCCGGTCGAAATTAAGGTTGTTGAGGGTGTAAATTGGCATACGTATGTTAAATATACCATAAATTTGTCAGAAAAATCGATGAATTTAATCATAAATTTATCTTAAATATATCAACTTTATATAATTTATTTTTGTTTATATTTGAGATTGGAGCTCATTGTAATTTTCAAAAAGTTAGTCTTGATTTAATAAAATCACACCGTTATCAAGATAGACAGAATTATCGTCAATCAAAACATACATGCACTGTATTATAGATTTAGCCTCACATGTTTGAAAGAAATATTTGGGATTCTTGTTCATCATTTTATCATTAAAATGTATTGGATTTCACTTATAAGTTTTTAAATTGTAAATTTCAATACAGTTTAATAGTGAGATCATAAACATGCCTCTATCTCCCTCTCCCTCTTATTTTTAAACTAAAAAACAATGACGTATAATGTTTTAAATAACGTGACATATGATACAATAATGTAAAATGATTAACACCAATTAAATTAAAATAAAATACTGTAAAAATTTAGTTTTCAACTACATATATTTTTGTATTTTTAATTTAATTAATCACATATGAATAATTAATGCATCTATATGGTTCTATATAATAGAATTGTATGTTGCGTTATCTAAAATATGTCAAATCGTTATTTTTTTTAGTTCAAAAATCTAAAAGAGATAAAATTGTTGATTTTTAAAATAGAGAGTTAATCCCGTAAATTAATAATAATAAATATATCAAAATTTAAGTCTAAGTAAAATTAACTACAAGAACAACGATCCCCCTAGGTAGTTGTTAGTGAGTTAAAAAATATTGAATGAGTTTTATAAAGGATGTCTTAAGTTCAAACAGGAAAAATAAATATAACCACTAGTCTACTAAGATTTACATATAGAAAAAAAAATTACATACACATTTTTTGTTCCTCCATAAAACCGCATGCACACTTATAAAGATAATTAGTTATCCACATTAATTTTGTTGATCAAAATTAAAAGGGAAACTTTGTTACCTAAATATACCCTCTCAACTGATTTAATTTCATAACAAATGTGAACATTCAATTAAAAAAATGTGAACACCCAATTTGATAAAGTTGACATTAAATGAAGGTTGGACTAGAAGGAACATCTAAGATAAAGAAGACAAATTGTTCTAAAATGAGAGTGTTTGGAACAAGTTCACTGGACTCTAAGAGAACGCAACTCAGCACATAGAATGATGTCAGACTCAACTCTCTACAAATGACTAGGTATTGTGACTATGCATCCATACAAATGATTAGATGGAACGTTCGTGCATTCAGTTTTTCCTAAGATATAGTGGCGTGTTCGTGCACCCGTACAAATGAGAGGTGGTGCATTTGTACACCTAGTCAACCCTAAAGCAAGTGAAACATCCTATGGCTAGAGGTTGGAACAATTGGCCCTAGACTAGGGATATCCATTTTCTAAGGAAGATCTACCTACAAGGAATGAGACAACTACAATTATGAATCTTGAGTATATTCGTGAACAATGTATTATTCTCCAAAAGAGCACCTTGAACATTGTATTTCTTGTTTACATATATGAACAAAAGTATACTTTTTTTTTAACTAAATAATGAAGGTGAAAAGGGTTAATTTTTGTTTATATTTTGTAATAACTTATAACAAATGTCTCAAATATTGCTTGTATTTTGTTATGGATGAAGTATATTAAAATTAAAAAGTGCTTATATAAATTAGAAGTTTTCTTTAATAATATTATTAGTGCGAAGAATCCATTGATTTTATCAACGATTAACCTCTATTTAGAAATTTGACTGTCCATATTTATAAAGAGGATTATTCCCTCTCAACTATTATTTTTCAATCACAATATTCGATCTGAAAAACTTAGTTGGATATATTTGAATTGGTGATATAAAATAAACGAATTTCTTTTAGAAAGTTGATATTATATTAGAGTTTGAGTGATTTTGATTCCACTCAGTTGGACCAACATAATGTTGGTAAAAAAAATTGAAGTGTTTTATGTATTATTTATAAAATACAATTATAATTTAAAAAAAAATTAAAGAAACAAACCATAACTAAATATATACAAATACTTTATACATTATAGTAATATATAAAAAAACTATTAAAAATTCGAGATTAAAAATAACAAAATACAAGGATGCATCACCACTATCAATTTACTATTAAATAATGATGTGGATTTGAGTGCTTATACATGGTACTAAAAATTCAATCAAGTGGTTTATTTAATAAATTGTAAAATAAAAGGAAAAAAACAATCAACAATGTGTTAGATTGAGAAGATGTCACAATTTAGAAGATTAGTAAACTAGTGATTAATCGCCACAATAATAAGAAAGTTATTGATAAGATTCAAACAAGTTAAAATCTAAAAATTTAGAGAGT
>JBBPBT010000347.1:4254278-4266832 GCA_037974875.1 Cicer bijugum
TTATATTATTAATTATTAATTTTTTCATTAAATAAAATTCTTTTTCAAAATACTAGTAATTCGTATGTAGACTTAAGAATTTTTTTTTTTTTGACAATTATAATTTTTGTTGGAAAAAGAAAACAGCTTTTATTATCAATTAAAAGAAAACTGCTTTTAAAATTTGAATTGCCGGCTTTATTAATCGGTAATTAACGACAACGAGAAAGAACAAAAAGAGATGTACATTTTAAATTGTAATAAAATTGAATCCCGTACGTTTGTGTGCTTGATCTTTATAAAATATTTTATGTAAAGTCTAGCTCTTTATGGATGGATTGTTAGTTTTATTGTTACCAAAATAGTAGTTTTTTTTTTTTTGGACAAAGATTGTTACCAAAACTCTTGAAATTCCTTCCCTTAATTTTTAATTTACTTAGACTAAGGGATACTCTTGTTCAATTTCAACAACGTGAATATATTCCGATCGATATCTACATCCTTCAAACAATGCTTATAAGAATACGAATGGCAGCAGTTAAAGCTGGTAATGTTTGTTGAGCACATGCATTATTATTTTATTTATTTATTTGAATTGCATAGTATCGGATACTCTCTACTTATATTAGTTTGTAATATTTATCTCTTGAATTATTTATCATTTTATAATATTAATTTTGTTTTAATATTATATTTATTTATTAAAGTAATTACAAATATATAGTGGACAAATTAATAATAAATGAAGTAAAAGAATATCTCGACCTTACCATATTTATTTTGCATCATGAAACTGAATTAGTATAAGTAATTTTTTTTCTTAAGAAGTGCATACATATCAAATGAGACACGAAATATGAAACTTAAAGATATGGAGTATGAAATCACTGTAGAAAACTTTTTATGCATCCAAACAATCACATCATATTAATAATATTATTTTGTTGTGATTAATATTCTTAACAAATAGTTTTATGATGAAATTTGATTAGATGTATGCATAAAAATATTTAAAAAAATAGTATGGTGATTTGAGGTTGAATATGTACTAGTTTATTTTCACTTTTATATTAATAAGTTCTATCATCAAATTAAATGATATAAAATGAGATTTATTGATGGAATAGTAAAAAATAAATTTGTGTATAGTGTAAGATTATATTACTTATGCACATTAGACAAAACCAAGAACATAAAAGTTGGAGCTATAAAAAGATCATGCATTCAACACTTTCCAGTACCAAAATAATATTATAAACGTATGTTGTTTAAAAAGGATAAAAATAATTTTTCAGTAAATTAAGATATCATATGCAGCTATAAAAACTCGTCTCTCTTGACGTAATTGAAATTCATTTAAAGGATTGACTACTATCAAATCTCAATATATGTGTTTTTGATGTGCATAGTGATCATGAATCAAAACATACACTTGTGTTATGACTAAGTGGGAAAAAAGGTGTTACAAATATAGATGTATATTTTTATAAAACATCAAAATAAAAAATTATAGAACGTAACGATAAAAGTCAACTCACTAAGAAATAATAAAATCGAACGAAAACCAATATATTTGGTATAGAAGCTAATTTATCTGGATTACATTATATTCTTGTTTGACTTATTTCATCCTTCCTTTTCATTCCCTTTTTTGTTTCCTACGGCACTTTTGAAGATTCACTTATAGCATTCCTAAAAAAAATTGGAAAAACCTTTCACTTAGCATGGCTACTTGGCTTATATCTTTCAAACGAGAAAACAAAGTTCTTTTAAAAAAATACATTGATAAATTCATTGCAAATTTGAGTAGATTAATATTATAATAAATTTTAAATAAATACACTTTTACTTTAGTTCCGAAGTGTCTTAGCTCTTGCAAATCCAATGTTTTTTCCAAAAACATCTTTCAAACTTTCTGTTCAATTCTGTTTTTGTTTTTATTTTATTTTTTATGATATGTTTTGTTTTGTATTCAAGACTTGGTATAATTTTGCGTGGTTGGGTTTAAGATCATTAAAAGCTATTTTATATACATAAAGTTGTATTGTTACGAAAACAAGAAAACAAAATGGAATTGTTATTGTTACTTGTAAATACAAGATCAACTGCAGAGAGACAAGAAAAGAGAAAAGAAGACAATTAATTTTTAGTAAAAAAGTTAAAAAGATAGAAAAAAAATCATGTTCATCCATAATTGTATCTGAAAAGTGTGCATGTTATTTCAAATTTGGAATATTCTAAAACCTTTGAAGAATGTTTCGGTTTGTTGTGGATTATACAACTACTACGAGTTAGGTAAAATTTTATGAGGTTATTCATTTATGATGCATTTAATTAAAGAAAAAAATAATTTTTTATCAACGACATAACCAAGTAAAATATTGTACCGAGACATATATTGAGTATCTTGAACTACTGAAGTGGGGATAACTTAACTATTGTCATTTATATTTATAAACAATTAAATATTTATCAATCAAATCAACTTTAAGATGTCTTAGAATAAATGTCACATTTGATTAAATTAATAGAAAATAAAAAATATGTGTGTTGAAATAGAACAGTAAAAATTCAAATGTTGTGAAAGAGGTATATTTGATACATTCAAATATCCATTGAAAAACTCAAATTGATGAATCATTAGACATGTTACTTGTTTGATGGCTATTGTAATGTTAAGATAATTGATCCACACATAAGCTAGTGGACCAACCACAAATGAAGATGAAATACTTTGAATATGTTAAAATGTCGAATACATCTATTCGAAAAATATGGTACAATTATGTTGCACTAATAAAGATAGTTCGCGTATAATGATATGTACTTAAAGGATGAAATTATATGTGATCCTTAAATGGTCTCTACATCACATCATCAATACTCAATGCACTCAACTTCTTCTTATAGAATAAAACAAGATCGATACGTTGTTTTCTAGCTTTTCGAGCTAGACCTCTAGTATTAGATCTAGAGTCATGCCTATTATAAATGTGAGGAAATTGTTCATAAATTCAATACGGCAACAAAATAAAAAATTATTAAGAGAATAGTAAACATTTATTTTTATTTAGCTTAAATTGCAACAAAAATAATAATTATACATATAAAAAGGTCATATACCCCCTCTAATCTACTTAGTATGATGGATACTTTCATCTTCAAGGTAGTCATGTACAATATAATCAAAGTAGCAAGACCTCATGACCAAGTATTGCACTCATCCAGATAAAGAAACAAAGACAAGTATTGGACATCCACTAATGTGTGGCTTTTGTTAGTCATAAAGGTGTACTCAACCAAATGTATAAGATATTCCATCATAAATAATTGTTATTCACGACAATGCCTCAAACTCAACTCCCGCAACCACTCTATTACATAATGAACACTCATATTAGTAGTTTTCTCCCCCAATAAATCTACTCTAGATGAAATAGTCAAAGGAACATCCATGTATATGGGTGGAGAAAATAAATGATTGGTGATAAGAAATATAAAATAAAACATCTAAAGTAATTGTCATTTCACCAAATAGACCCATCTAATTGTTCCATCATTTTTTATACTAGCTAAGCTTGTCCAGCACCACCAGTCGCCCTTTCATAGATATATATGGTCGGTTGAATTCTGTCAACAGGACGATAATTTCATTTTTTTGAAAATTTCATAATTTCATATATTTGGTTCTTTAAATGCCTAAAATAGTTTCAAACATTTCATTTTTAAATGTATAAAAACTCCAAAGTTTGAAATTGTCATACAAAATCATGCTTATACAATATATTTTTATTATATTTTATGATTAACATTAAAATTTTGTAGTTATATTTTATGTTTTTGGTTAGTGCTCATTGTTTTGTTAATTTTTTATAATTAATGTTAATATAAAATTCGTAAAATTTATACTTATATTTTTTGACAGATTATTTTCATTTTCTAGTTTGACAAAATAAATATATATATATAAAAAAATTATAAAAAAAAAAAACTATTTAACTTAATTTGGCTTATTTTATCTCACCAATATTGGTATTTTACATATGAAATGCTGTAGTACTGGTTATGGTGATAGAGTTAACATGTTTCATCCACTTGTATTGCAATTGGAATATTGTTTGAAGCTGAGAGTCATATAGCTGCAGTTAAACTTATTTCAAATATCATAAACTATATATTTATGGGGAAAGAAGTAAATAATTCTTGAAACAGAGGAAACATTGCACAAATGAATTACAAATAATACTAAATATTAATGATATACACTTACTAAGAATGAATAATGACATGATAACTATATTGTTTAAAGGCTATATATATATATATATATATACTATAGTGATTGCATAAGACCAAAGAAAGAGATACTAATTGAATATAATTATCTAGCTAATTTTCTAATTGTTAAGAGATGTGAATAAGGCAAAAGATGAAGAGGAAATAGGAGAATTTTTAATTAAGGCATAGATTATTGGATTTTATATATGTGCTATGCATAAGAAGGAGTACAAGCTATGCAAGCTAGAAAGAGAATGGCAGAAGAAACACCATCTTCTTCCACATTGGAGCTGCTCCTTTTGAACTTGCCAGCTTTTCCTTTGTTACATTGAATTTGTTTCTGTATCTGCTGTTGTGGTTTCTTCAATGCTTCTTCCACTTTGGACACCATAATGTCTTTGAATGATGTGAAGAAAATTGAAACTAAAATGGAAAATTAGGAAGCTAGCTATAGAGAAGGAATGTTGTGATTGGAAGCAGTCATACAAGTACCTCCCTCTTATATAGAGTTTTGTAAACAGATCTAAATGCCCCTTTTTTCACTTAGCTATTAGATACCTCCAATTGGAACAAGGTTGGCCCCTTACTAATATTTAATAAGTAATAATAATTTTTTATTTCTGTATTATTGGTGTGAATTATCCATTATCGATTACTAATCTACATTGGAATAAAATTTAAATCTAGTTTATTATATGTCATAGACATAATGTTTCGATATGATCTCACTTTTTTAAATATTAATTCAACCCCTGGTCTCACATAATTTTTTAATTAGCCTCCTTTTCTTTTTATTATATTTTCACTTTATTTCCTTTTTTTTTCTAATTATATTCATGCACCTCTGCCATTTTCGAGATATATAAAGATTTGATCTATATGTTTGAATGACCAAATTGTAAGCTATAGAATGAACTCACGGACAATTCCAATGATGTTATCCTCTCTGTTCTTTTGTTTTAAATATGATAAATGTATGTCATTTTAAATTTGTTATTTTAAGCTTTATTTAACTATTTCAATGCTGCAAAGCATTTTAATTTAATTCTTGGGCCTCCCTACTTGTTTTTATAATTTTTAGTATGATCCTAGCTAGCTCTCTATGCTTATCACGGGATTCCATGAGTAACATTTATATATGCCAATCTTCTCTTTTTAATTGCAACGCAACATTTTATGGTAAATTTTCAACATTTTATGGTAAATGTATGAAACATTTCATCTATTCTATAACATTTGATCAATCTACACAAATTAAAAAGATGATCAATGAAAAAAAGTTAATTATAATTTTACTTAATTACTCTTATTAATTACGGTTCTATTTTTATTAGGCTATATTGTTGCTTTTGTGTTTTCAAAATTTCAAGATCTTGAATGGTCATTCTTAGAATTATATTTTTACTTATTTAGTGTTTAACAATATTTGTAGGTATTTCATTTTCATTATCATGAATGTTAGGTGGAAAATAATAATTTAAAAATGATATTCATAATATTAATTATATACGATACAGCTAATAATTAAAAACTATTGGAAACTAAAATTAATAATTTTTAAAAAATATTTATTTTACAAATGTGACATTTGTTGTTAGACAAAATAAATAGTTATATAAAATTATTTATCGAGAGATATTAATTTTTTAAATAAATATCAGTCAACATCAATTAATATTTGCGCTGCACATGGTGATACAACGATTTACCAAAACTAAACATTCAACTTCCCTTTTCTTGGCAAAAGACACCATAAAAAAAAATATGTATATGTAGATGATTAATGTCCAATTACAATATATGAATGGGATAACATAAATCTGCAATTGACAGGCTATTAAGAACAAATACTCATCATTAATTGAAACAGCAAGTTTGGAGTAATTCTTTTGGTAACAACACCCTCTATGAATCAAATAAATCATTGAAGTACTCAATGATTAGTACATATATATACAAATTAAAAGCTCATATAAAGTTGTCAATAATAGAAAAAGAAAACAAACATGGGAAATTTAAATAGGAACAACTACTACCATATTGCATTGAAATAAACAAAATATATGAAAGATTTTTTATGTATAGATATAAGAGGTCAAACATTGAATTTAGTTGAAGTATATCATCTCCGTAAGTAGAGCACAGAGAGGTCTTGTCGTGACATTGGGGGGTATAGAACTTTTCATGTGCAAAATCATGTGACCATGTGCCAAATTTCTACTCCTTTTTTTAATTTACTCTCATCCACTTCCTTTGGGCCCAATGTTTTTCTATAGTATAATGTATTATACTATCTTACAATTTACAATAATAACTAATAATTCGTCGTGGTCTGTTGATACATGAATTTACCTTCAAAATGTTAACATAGATACTGTAGTAGTAGTAATAATAACAACTAAAAAGCCCTAAATCTCATCCTATTTCACATGTTCATCAACTGCATTCCACGTGACCCTTTTCTTTATTATAAATGAAAAATGTGATGAGCCGAATTCAACAGTGATCATGTACCAATATTATTACCATTTAACAATGTTATTCATTAAATCACTAAGATGATGATATATTTTTTTGGGTCAATTATCCATTAATATTATTTACCAAATGTTGTTCCATATTTACGTTGTTATGCGATTATACTAATCATATGTAGGGTTGAGCAACGGTCTAATTTAAGTACATTTGGATTCAATTTTATCAAACCAACAAAAATCGAGTTTATAATTTACAATCTTAATTCTGACCATTTTTAAGTTGATTTATGAGAGTTTTGGTTATTGCAAAGTCGCATATCATATGTTTTGGTTGGTTCGAATCATGTTCTATTTTTTCTTTTCATTGGGATGTTCATTCTTTTTAACTTTCTATTCATTTTATTTTCAAAATCATTTTTTTAAGAAAAATTATATTGGCCTTTTCAATATTTTTGTGAAGTCTTGAGTAATTTTTTTATCAAATAGTCCATTTACAATACTAGTGGTGTGGTGATTAAGAGAGATTGAGAGACTCACTTTAAAAAAATTAAATTTTTATACTCAAGTTTTAAATGAAATTGTCTAGTTCAAGTACTCGTAGGCTTAATTTTTCTCACATGCATCGGACCACTCAAACTCATATATACACCCACATTATAAATCCATGTGACTCGTGATCTATTATAATCAGTCTACATTTTCAAATTGAAACATTTGAATAGTTTGAAGTTCAATCGGATCAAATGATTTTGTGAGTTCTAACCATGTGTTTAAGAGTGTATTATTCTCCACATAATTTAAAAATCTCAAACATTATGACCTGATTGGCAATTACTCACAATTACCTACCAATCGTGTCATAACTTAGAAAATGATTTTGAAAATTGATAATTATTGTAGCATGAAAATGAAATGTGCTAAGCTTCACAAACATGGTGTTTGTTGTGATAGAAAACAGACAAGGAAGTAAAGAATGAGTAAATGAACCCGTAATTCTTGGCATGCAGGGCCATGGGTTTTAGCAAATGGGATGTTGGCCTTTCAACAACATGCCACATTCTACATTGGTTTGACCTCCATGGGATTTTCTTGGATACCTTGTTTGACCCTATTACTACCTTACATTCATTGGATCTCTAAGCTTTAACTTCAATTCAAATAAAGATACCATCCCCATTATATGATTCATGTCTAAAATGAAAAGAGAAAAAATATCAATTTTCATAATAATATTTTATTGTGTACTCCTTCCTTGATAAAATATAAGTAAAATTTGACATATCTAAGTCATGACAAAATATGAATAAAATTGATTCTTTCATGCTATTTGTCGATAGTATACCGAATATGTATTTCATAATTATTGACATTTTTTAAGCAGCTAAATGAGTTAACCAGTAATTGAGGTAATTAAACTTTTAAATGAAATCAATAATAGTAAAAAGTTGTTGCTATAATTAACGACTTACTTTCAAACAATAAAACTGTTTATATAATAATTTTTCAATGAATAACAAATTTAAATTTTTAGAGATAAATAAATTAAATTGAAATTTTATAAACACTAAAATATGTTTAATTATGGGTGATTTAGTACCATTTTTTGTTTTTGAATCACTTTTTTAAATTGTTTTGTTTTCTTTCTTTTGTTTAAATAAATGACTACCACACAAATTTAATTTTTTTTAATGTGATTTTGTCGTATGGTGTGTCATTTTTTTATTTTATGATCTTGGTGTGATTTTTTATTTTTCATTTTAGTGTTGGCCCTCACCAATACAAAATTGTATTTTTAATAGAGTAAATTACATTGTTCACATGTCACGCAACTTAACATATAGAACAGAGGTATAATCTTAACATGTTTAAGTCATTTGTTTGGATAAATGAATTAATAAAATGAGATTGTAACAAATTAACATGTTTAAGTTAGTAGTTTAATATGATTGTCTTACAGTTGTATTGGTAACCAACTTATATCGGCACACTGTGAAAAAATAAAATAAAAATTAATATTTCACATATCAATTTCATCTTTGCATTCCTCTAATCTCGACGTATTCCTCTAACTTCCACATCCACATCACGTTCTTATGAAATGGGTTCTTGACATTCTATATTCCTCTAACCTCGACATCGGGTTCCTCTAACTTGTATTCAAGATATTCGTCTAACCTCAGCAACGCAATCCTAAACTCTCGTTGTCGTTGTCGTTTTATCATCACCACTTCATTGATTTGTGAAGACAAATTTGATTCTCAAGTTCTTGATGTTCTTATATTTACAAATAATTAATTAGACTTGTGTAATGTGTGTATTTTAATTGTTCCTTATGTTTGTTTCTTTATAATTGAATTTTGATGTTTTCTATGTTGACGATTTATGTGTTGATGTTTGAAATTTTACATTGTTACTTTATTTGAAATAATAATAATAATAATAATAATTTGTTTTTAGTAAAGTTGAATTTGATTATATAAATTGAATCAATGAATGTAATTTATTTTGGAAAAAAAAAAAAAAACTTGTTTAACTCAATAACAAATTACGTTAATAAGAGTAGAAGTTGTTAATTTAGCATATATTTGGAGTTTTATGAGTGCAATATAATATAATTCTGGACGGGCCACATAAAGAGAGAGACAGCCACGTTGAATGGGGATTCTGCTTAGTTACAAGTCTCTGTTTGTGAGAGTGTTTGTGATTACCATCACTCATAAAGGAGAAGTCTGATACATCACAATTGAAGCAGATGCCAGCTTGGTGTTGTCTTCTGCTACACATCCATCAGGCCCCCCCATGGAATTACTAAATAATATAATTGTCATACTTCTTCTCGATCCTAACGTTTTTTTATTCTTTATTTCACGTTTTATACTACTAAATTCCAAAATCTTAAAACAATTCCGATAATTTTTAGTGTTGAGAAATCATTGCCTTGTAATTGTAGGGTATACCCAAGTGGAGGGTTAGTGTTATTATTATTATTTTTTTTTTGAAATGGCTGTATAAACCCAAGTAGACGGATTATGTATCCTCGTTAATCTCAATTGAACTACAAATTAGCCCATTTTTAAAAAGAAATATGTATTTTGACTTTGATAAAATTATAAATTTATAGTTTATAGACTAATAACTAAAATTATTACTCATTTATATTTTATTTAGTTATTTACTTTATAAGTATTTGATTGAACGCTATGACACATTGTAAAATAAATTTTATTCTCTTATTTTAGTTTTTTTAAAATATTCTCTTTTAAGTAAATACTTAAAATAATTTCTCACTTTTGACACTAAAATCAATCTAGTCTCATACTATATCGTCATATGCTAATGTGAGGGATTTTTTGCATCAAGTAAGAGCTTTAAGACATTTTTATGTTCTTCAAGCTTTCTCAAATCTTGCTTCAATTACTATTGTTATCTATCATTTAAGTTTAAAATATACTAGCTAACGACCATTGAGATTTTAGCTAGTGTAAATTGAACTGAATGAATGAACTTGTTTTTTATGTACAAAATCAGCATCATGCTCATAATGATACATTGATACTAAGAGTATAACAGAGAACCCCCATAGCACCTTTTTCATCTTCTTTTTTAACTCCTCTTACAAAGTCTATATGTATTGAAATTCAGAAATTCCCACCAATCTCGACATTTTTCTCACTTCTGTCAAAAGCACCAAAAAGCAGGAGACAAAAATACTTACTATACCTGTATAGCAGCACTATGATGTCAAGCATCATCATAAAAAAATTAATTTCCAACACCAAGACAATATAGCTTGTTGTAAATTAAATTACACTTTCATTAGATGTCTTTATCTTTAATTTTAAAATCATACCACAAATTTTGTTTCTCATTTTAAAATCTAATAAAATTTTATATATGTTGTATTTAACAAGTTGTCTGTATTATCGTAAAATTGACGGAAAGATTAACTTCATCGATGTTTAGAAATGTCAATAACTAATTTGGAATTTCTATAAAGTAAAAGACTATAATTAAGTGTTAAAAGCGATGAACTTATTTATTTATCATCTTTTTATCCTTTAAAGTGCATTTCACAAATATCATCTTGACTAAGAGAGATAATGTCAAATATAATTATTAATGACTATTTAATACTTTGTTCTATTAAGAAAATAGATTAATAATATGGTTAATTTTTATTTAAATTAACTTATTTTGTATTCAAAAATAGCCAAGAGAGGTTTTTGGGATAAATAATTATTTAAAAAAATAATAATATGTAAGTGTGTGCTTAATTTTGTGGTGAATATTGATTTTGAATCCACTTGATTTGAACTCTTTCCAAAAAAGTTCACTGTTTTTTTACGAAAAAAAAATCACTTTTAAGAGTATGTAATTTGTTTTCTACAACTTTAAAAAAAATCACAATTAAAATGTGTGTTTGATTTAACAATGATGAAAGTTAATTATGATAGAATTGATATTAACCGAAATAATTTTAATTAAAAATAAATAGAATATAAATTAATTTAGATACATTAAACCCATGTTGATAATTTGATTCAAAATGGCTTTTTTGAGTTCAATTACTACAATGGTGTTATATATTTTGTCTGAAACAACCCAATGATATATTCTATATAAGAATTATAAGCACAAGAGTATCCTGAAGAAAATATATAAAGTTATTAGATTGCTGCTGTTCGACCTAAAAATTAACATTTAACACAAAAAAGACATATACACCATCAACGAATAATCACCGAATTCAACCATAATGAATTAAATGGACAAACAACTAAGAAAATTTTACCATTATTTACTGAAGTCTTATACATAGTCAAAAAATAATGGTGTTCCCTCATTTTTCAGATAGCTCCAGTCCAGTACAAGCTTCTCAAATAAAATTAAAAATGGACACACAAAAAAATCCCCAATCTATCCAAACTATGATATTCCTCTATACCGATCAAAAAATAGGACAATCAAAAAACAAATATCGAAGAGTTTTCTCCATCCACACACACAAGTTTGTCGATTCATCTTCTAAAGGTTTCATATAATAGTATAAATTTCTTTTATTTGAAGGTCATTTTCTCTAGTGAAAAAAATAAAAATTTGGAGGTCTAAATCAAGGACTTTGCATGTTTTATGGTTCGGTTGGTCATGTAAAGGAGATATTTTTTTTTTATTAAAAGAAACATCTTCATTGATTAAAATTATATAATACATGGATGCAATACAAATTCAATTTTGTTAAGAACAAAAATGATAAATTTGCAAATAAACTTACAATACTCAAGTTAAAAGCATAAAATGATAATATTGTCTATAAATATGATAAAATTCAAGTGTCTGAAATATTCATGTTTATGTATTTATATCGTTAACGACTCAAAAGTCATTGATGAAAATTTGTAAGTAATCAAAACTATTTCGTCAACCTGAATCAAAATGAACACTACACCAGAACAAGAACGAAATCACAACAAAAAATACAAAGAAAAAAAAATAAATTTATGCAAAAATTATTTATTTAAATAAAATAAAGACGAAAAAAACAATTTGAAAGAATGATTCTAGACCTAAAAAATTATCTTAAGACATCCATCTTTAATGGATAAAAAAGAAGAGAATTAGGTTTAAAATTGAGAGAAACTGTTCTCATATTTTAAAGGTGATATTTTTGGACAATATATTTTCTTCAATTTTTTATTTCCTTTTAAGGAAATTTTATAATAAAAACAATACTTTTATATAGTTGTATCCAAACAAATAAAAATAATAATTTGAAAGTGATTTTAGCTATGGCAATGAAATATAAAGTAACTAATCCTTTCC
>JBBPBT010000347.1:4268492-4279994 GCA_037974875.1 Cicer bijugum
AAAAAAGCCTTCGTGCTAACGGTTGATAAAGAAGAAAAAACTCTATAAAAAAAATTTATTTTTCAAATTTTTCAGTAACTATAAAAAAGTTAAAAAAAATATCTTGATAATTAATTGTTTCCGAAATCTTTTTTTAAATTTTTTGAAACTAATAAAAAAACTTAAAAAAATTTCTAGAAACATATGTACCAGCAAATTTAAAAAAAAAAAAATTTCAAAGTGCATTATATGTACCTGAAAACTTTACACTGATTTTTTTTACAGAAAAATTAAAATGATGGAATGGTGAATTTTTTTCAAATTTTATGATTTATAGGCTGGCAAAATAATCATTTCCTAACATTTATGGGGTATAGGTTTAATTTGGAGGCTACAGGGGAAATTTTTCGATACCGAAGGATGGCAGGCCTGCCCTTTGAATCTTCAAAAAGACTATGAATAAGTATATGGGCTTTTATTCCTAAAAGACTGCAGCAGAATTATAACACTAGTTTTGCTATTAGCAGTTCCACTTTTACTAGTACATCTCCTTCTGTTTACATTCTCCCAAAAACTTCTTTAAAAGTTTAATTTTTTTTACACGTTTATGATCCAGGGTAATCTGGTCTTCAAATGTATTTTGTAGTTCTTCTTTTGGTTGTAATGTATTTTGTAGTTCTATTTGGAAATAAATATTGTTTTTATAGCTTATTTCCAGAAAACAAAACATATTGCCTTTAAATATTGTACCAAATAACAAATAGTAGTGTGTTAAATATGTTTTTACCATTATGAACCAGATCAACTATTCATTGCAGCACATAATTTTAATTAAATTAGCTTATTTAAGAACTTTGAAACTTTTCATTTGTACCCATTTTTCTAATTAAAATAATTTCCAAAATAAAACCCGATTGAATTTATCGTTTTTAAGATTCCCCAAAAGAGAAAAGTGAAAACATAGAGGGAGAAAAGCAGGCCACACGTATATGGGCCTTGAACTCGATTCTTCAATGGTGATCCGTCTCACGAATATTAGTTCGAAAAAGTGATACGAAACCCACGAAAATCCTAATGACAAATCGTAATCCCATTTGTACCCTTACTATTTAGTGACCAATATTAAAGCATCATCAACAAATGGTAATTTTATCGCAGTCTAGAACTTTCTATAGAGAAAAGTAGAAGCCTCGTGCAAGAATCTGTGGGGTCCACAGCATTTAAGTTCAGACAGCGAAAACCCCGGCGCAGTATCACGGGTCATGCAGCGGTCTCGTAGCGTTGTAAAAAACCCGAACCACACTTGACCTACCCCCACCCATCATTTCCAACTTTATTTATACCTAAAAACCCACTTTTACGTTTATTCTACAAACTTCTTACTCTTATCATTGTTATCTCCGCTACCACTCTCCTCTCTCAACTACTTTATCTTCTTTCTTCAGCACCCATGGGTAAAACCGTTTCCTTCATTTCTTATTTTGTTTTTCATCGATGATCTTAATTAGTATAACTTGATCTGAATTTTCCTATGTATTTTTTCTGTCATTTCCAACTTTGAATTTCTGGTGGATCAGCTAAGGTCAAGATCGGAATCAACGGTAAATTATCTAGTTCTTTCGATCTCTCTTCATTTCTCACTAGATCATTTTTTATATTTGATAATTTTGTTTGTAACTGACAGGATTCGGAAGAATCGGACGTTTGGTTGCCAGAGTGGCTTTGAAGAGAGACGATGTTGAACTCGTTGCTGTTAACGATCCCTTCATCACTACCGATTACATGGTAAATAACTACTTCCTTCGTTTTTTTTTTTTTTATATATTTTCGTTTTCATGTCATATAAAATCGTGCCACTCAACCTTATACTTTTAATTTTTATTTATGTGGAATTTTTTTAGTGTTGCTAAGTTCTGTTGTTTTAGATCTGATTTGTGTATTACTTAACGGATTCGTTGCGTTTGGTTTGTTTGCAGACATACATGTTTAAGTATGACAGTGTTCATGGACAATGGAAAAACGATGAACTCACTGTCAAGGACTCTAACACCCTTCTCTTCGGTGAGAAGCCAGTTACTGTCTTTGCACACAGGTATTGTTTCTCATTTCAATTGCTGTGCTTGTAAGAATAATTACTCCGTGTGTTCAATTTAGGGGTAATTATGTAATTATAATATTGAGTATTAATTGATCTATAGTCCTAGTAACTTGTGTTTGATTAATATGTTTTTTTGTGCCTCAGGAACCCAGAGGAGATCCCATGGGCCAGCACTGGTGCTGATATTATTGTTGAGTCCACCGGTGTTTTTACCGATAAGGACAAGGCTGCTGCCCATTTGAAGGTTTGTATTTCTATAGCGACAATTTTATTCTTTGAATGTTGCTTAAATTTACCAATGGTTTTCTCGTTTTATTGCATGATGCCATATATTTTGTGTTTCAAAGCAATATTGTAACTCATCAGTTAGATCTAGTAGGCTATAACTATGCTACATTATAAATAGTTGTTACTCAATGTTATGGATGTTACTAATGAAATGTTTTATATTAAGCGCAGTGCTGAATGATAATCTCTTTGTTATGTTTGATTCAGGGTGGTGCCAAGAAGGTCATTATTTCTGCTCCCAGTAAAGATGCTCCCATGTTTGTTGTCGGTGTTAACGAGCATGAATACAAGCCAGAGTACGACATTGTTTCCAATGCTAGCTGTACCACCAACTGCCTTGCTCCACTTGCTAAGGTTTTACGACCTAACTGATATTTTATAGTTTATATTCCACGCTGCTTTGCTTTATAAGGTCTTAATTGTATCTTGATTATTCTGCAGGTTATTAATGACAGGTTTGGCATTGTCGAGGGTTTGATGACCACCGTCCATTCCATCACTGGTGGGTCCTATTGCTTGTGAGTAACTGTTGCATTAAGTAATCTTGTAACTAGCTAATTCATTTTTTTCTTGTTGCTTTTCAAATCAGCCACTCAGAAGACTGTTGATGGGCCATCAGCCAAAGACTGGAGAGGTGGAAGAGCTGCCTCATTTAACATCATTCCTAGCAGTACCGGAGCTGCTAAGGTCAGAATGTTACACTTGTCATACTTTTTACCACCGGTGTTGCATTGTTTACTGCAACCACTAACTGAATTTGGTTTTCAATTTTTCTGTTTCTCACTAGGCTGTCGGCAAAGTGCTTCCTGTTTTGAATGGAAAATTGACCGGAATGGCATTCCGTGTCCCAACTGTTGATGTCTCAGTTGTTGACCTTACAGTGAAGCTTGAGAAGGCCGCTACCTACGATGAAATCAAGGCTGCTATCAAGTAAGGGCATAATGCATAGTTGCACCTCATGATGAAGTATTTTATTTGAACTGTAGTGTAGTATAGGATTTAATGTTCTGAGATGTGTGATATACTGATATGTATACTATCTGTCTCTGCAGGGAGGAGTCTGAGGGCAAGTTGAAAGGCATTCTCGGATACACTGAAGATGATGTGGTCTCCACCGACTTCATTGGTGATACCAGGTAATACAGGCAGTTTAAAAACGGCAACAATGCTGTTTGCGAATGGACATTACGTATACAATGTTCAATATTTCAGTACCTATTGCGTAGTTTTTTACATATGGTATAAATCTTTTCTAGATTACTACTCCGAAAGGAATGAAACCCATTGTGCCAACAATTTAAATCATTATTTAGTTAATTTTGTTTCTTATCATTGTTTCAGGTCAAGTATCTTTGATGCCAAGGCTGGAATTGCCTTAAATGACCGGTTTGTTAAGCTTGTCTCATGGTATGACAACGAATTGGGTTACAGGTAATCATCCATCTGACCTTATCATATATATGGTTTTTTTTTGTTTATTGAAATTCCAGCCGTGGAGTCTAACTATATTCACCCCATTTTACCCAATCTAATTCCTGTTTTGTATGTTTCCTTGCAGTACCCGTGTCGTTGACCTCATTGTTCACATTGCCAAGCAACTCTAAGGTGTTGCGGATGTAGTTCTATTAAGTGGCCTGCTTATGTTTCTTACCTTCTGTTAGCCTAGCAGTAGTTAGGCCTCTTTTTATTGTAATAAATTGATTTCCTGAACTCATGGAGTTTTCCCTTTATGGAGCCTTAGTTTTTTTGGTTGCTTAATACATTTAGCAATGAGCTATTTTGGATTTTTGTGTATTTAATGATGTGATCGGTTTTATTTCTGTTAATAATAAACGATTTTCGTAAAGGAGCAGTAAATTAAAACATGACAAGCATAAAATAAATGTATGCGAGAGTTTTGTGAAGAGTGAGTGATTTTCTATAAAAAAATGTCGAAACGGCAGGGTTGTTAAATTTTGGATTTGTTTAAATGTGATCTGCTGTATGTCTGAAACTATGTGATTGTTCGAATGCATTTGTGTTGTGTCATGTCATTTTAAAATGTGGAATAGTGGTGTATTTTATTATTGAAAAGCCATTCTCTTTTTAATTATTCTTTTTAATTATTATATGCTTTGGCCTTTGTGAGACTTGTCTCTTGAATCTCTTGATTTTAATTTTTCAGAAAGAAAATGTTGACACGCGTTAATACGTACGCCACAAATTTAGTGTTAGTGGATAAGCATGATAGCATCTTTTGGCGCTTAATTTTTACGTGTTTGTGAAACTGACAATTTTTAGTTGTCATTTTTCACATAAAATCGTTGAAAGTCAATTAGCAACAAGTTATGTGAAATTTAACATTTTGTGGATACGAACGAATTGCAAAGAAGAGTGCATAACTTTACAAAGTGAGGAATAAACGATAAAACGAATCCTTCTAACGAAAACATTGTTTCCCAATTACTCTCTCTCTCTGATTATAAGACGTTTTTTATTTGGCCTTAAGATATTCACAAAATTTAATACTCCCTCTCGTATCAATTATAATAAAAAAAAAAAATAAATAAACTCAAAATCAATATACTGCTTATTAGTATCACTTGTTAAATATTTTTACAAATACACTCTTCATGAAAAAATGTGAAATATTAAATACAACTACTATTAAATGAGAATAAAAATTATTTAAACAATAAATATATTTTAACAGTCATAACTTTCTTTTATAAATGAGACTAAAAAAATTGACAAATTTTCTTATAATTGGGACGATTGTATTAATGATTTCTTTATAGTAATATCTTTAATAATTATGGAGTACATATGTAAAAGTAATATAATATTTTTACAAATTTATTATCAGTCAATTTTTATAATATATGTGGAATGTGTGAATTGGTTTCTAATATTGGATGGAACAAGTAATTTTTTTAGAGCTTTTCGTTGTGCTTGGGAAATAGTTTTTAAATTTGATTTATTAAATAGGTATTTGTAAAAGTGATTAAGAAATTTTTTCTTTTTTATTCTTTGCTAAAAAATGTTTCAAATTTCAATATTTTTATTGCACTTTGTTAAAATTGAGGTTCTGATTAGAATGGTTGCAAGCGTGTAGGTGAATGAAATAATTAAATTTATTTTGAAGCATACTTTTTGTTAAATTACTCATTGAATTGAAACTATCCTTAGTAAAGCTTCATTTATGTCTCAATCGAATGAGTTTGGTTTGTAATATGCTTGGGTGTTGTCATTTTTGTTTAAAACAGTCTAGACAATTTGGACCCCCAAATGTTGTTTATAAGCACTTGTACCTCTCTGTTTCAAGCCATGCTACTTATTTAGTATTTGATTTGACCCGGTTTTACAAAGGTGTGATAGAAAATATAGTTTACAACTCAATATCAGGGTAAATGGTGATAGAGGGTCAGGGTTGAGAAGAGATGTTTGGGGTTTAAAGTGATGTCGCCGAAATATGGTATAGTTAATGGGGTGCTTTTGGAGGGTCGGGTAAGTTTAGTTTTTGTTGGATAGCATTGTTTTGTACGAAAATGTTTTTGGATTATATGGAAATCACAAAATAATGTGATCTTCAAACAGAAAGAATATTAGGTCAATCAAAATGTGGAGAACATTAAATATTTTTAAAAAAGTTAAATAAAGTAAATAAATTTTTTTAATTTATAAATATAATTATTAACAAAATTAAGTGTCAATTTATTAATGAGCGTGTGGCATCATAAAAAATAATGAAGATAAAAAATCATCAAAATTAGTTAATAGAGACCAAAAAAATTGATTTTAAAAATCGATAAATTAAAATTTTATTTTTTCCAAAATACGAGACCGAATTTAAGTTAAATAGAAAAACAGTGTAAATCAATTTTATTTAATCAATTTTTTTCACTTATTTTTAAGTTTAAAATAGAATAAGTGAAAAAAAAAAATTAAAAGCTCCAAATTTGAACTGCTGTATGTAGTGGCACAAAATTAGGAGACAGTGGGAAGTAAGTAAGAAAACATAAATCCAACCGTTTGGAAACAATTTCATTCAGAAAAAACAAAAATGGCTGAAACAAATATGATTTCAAAATCTAGAAACGCAAATTTGTGCTATTCTGCTTTTCACAATGTCACTGCTATGGTTGGAGCTGCAGTTCTTGGCTTCCCTTTTGCTATGTCTCAGCTTGGATGGTTATAATTTCTTCAACTTTATTTTAACTCATCAACATTTAAAATATTGATATATTAATATATTTTTATTATATATAAGTATTAATGTCATTTTTTTTTTGTGGTTGCAGGGGTTTAGGCATAACAATTTTAATCCTTTCATGGATATGCACATTGTACACTGCATGGCAAATGATTGAAATGCATGAAGCCGTTGAAGGAAAGAGATTTTACAAGTATCATGAATTGGGTCAGCATGCATTTGGTGAAAGACTTGGTTTGTGGATTGTGGTGCCTCAACAACTTTTGGTTGAGGTTGGCATTGATATTGTTTATATGGTCACTGGTGCTAAATCACTAAAGAAACTTCATGAAACTCTTTGTGATGATTGTCAGCCTATTAAAACAACTTACTTCATTGTCATGTTTGCTTGTGTTCAATATGTTCTATCATGTCTTCCTAGTTTCAACTCCATCTCTAGTGTTTCTCTTGCAGCCGCCGTCATGTCTTTAAGGTAGTTATATAATTCAAGTAATTTTTTTTAATGTCTTGGGTCGGATTCTCTTTGTAAGAAAAGAACTCAAATTTGATCCTTAAAGTCATTCATTTAGAAGATAGTATAATCTGAATAAAAAAAATAAACTAGATGTATCACCTTAGAATCAAAAAATAGTCTCAAATCAAAATGTTCACCGTGAAAATATATTGGGATGTCTACTTGTTTCAAATATATAATTATTATAATGTGTGGGAAAAAAAGTGTGAAAACAAGCCATAAACTTTTTAATAAATAATTCAGTTGAGTTAGAAGTGGAGTGTTTAAAAAGATGTTTATAATGGACCTTATTACCATAGCCATGTAATTAAAATTTAATTTAATTTTCTATAAATTTACCTTGTAACAAACATTAATTTTTCCTCTTACTATACAGTTACTCCACAATGGCTTGGATAGCTTCAATTCACAAGGGCACCCTACCAAACATACAATATGGTAGCAGATATTCAACCAAAGCAGGAAATGTGTTTGGCATATTTAATGCTTTGGGTGATATAGCTTTTGGTTATGCTGGCCACAACGTGATTTTGGAGATACAATCAACAATCCCTTCCACACCTGAAAAGCCCTCCAAAGTTTCCATGTGGAGAGGCATGATCATTGCCTATTTAGTTGTTGCTATGTGTTATTTTCCTGTTACTATATTTGGTTACCGTGCTTTTGGAAACTCCGTTGATGAAAACATCCTTTTGTCACTTGAGAAACCACGTTGGCTCATTGTTGCTGCTAATATTTTTGTTTTCATTCATGTAGTTGGAAGTTATCAGGTACGGAGTTCAATTTATCGTAGAGAGTAATTTTGTTGTTATCATTTGATCAAGTCATTAATAAATTAGAAAGTTGAATCTCAATTGTCTCATCTTTATATTAACGATTGAGATTGTTAACTAAAGTGTCTAATGACCACTAATCACGTCAAGTTCGTTTTTCATTAATTTTGCTAATTAATTTAGATTTTATCATTTATATATCTAATTAATTTTCTTGTTAGGTCTATGCGGTTCCGGTATTTGATATGTTCGAATCATTTCTAGTAAAAAGGATGAATTTCAAGCCAACTCGGTTTCTTCGATTCTTGACTCGAAATTTATATATTTGTTAGTCTGTTTTCCCTTCTCATACTTTAAAGGTTGAAGGCTCAATTTCATTTATTAAATTCCACTTATATAGAGAACTTTAATCTAACAATCACTTTTATGCAGCAATTACCATGTTCCTTGCAATTGCATTTCCTTTCTTTGGTGGCCTTCTAAGCTTCTTTGGTGGATTTGCCTTTGCTCCAACCACATATTTTGTAAGAAAAATGAAAATCTCTAATAACATTTTTTTTTTACAATAACCAAAAAGAAAATGCTGATGTTAGTTAGTTTTGTGATGACTTGTAGCTCCCTTCCATAATGTGGATTTTTATCTTCAAACCAAAGATATTTAGCTTGTCTTGGTGTGCAAATTGGGTATGTAAACCATAAACTCTTTTGTTTAACATTGAGGTATTTTTGTTTAGATTGTTATTGTATGAATCTAATTTTTCTTTTTCTTATCACTGTCTCAGTTTTGCATCTTATTTGGAGTGTTGTTGATGATTTTAGCTCCTATTGGGGCGTTGAGGCAAGTCATACTGCAAGCTAAGGACTACAAATTTTACTTATGATATTCCAAATGAGGTTGCAGAATCACACTAGCCTATAATTCCAAAGGACATATATTTTTTTGGTTCATGCTGTATTGGCTGCTTTTATTAGCTCTAGTTTTTTTTTCCTTTCAATATCCTAGATCACATTTTTTTTAGTAGTTACACGAAATCATACTCATATTTGAGTTGCATCAAAACCATAGGAGAATTAAATTTAACCAATTATCAGTGCACAAGAATGGATTGGATAGCATTGTATTAGAGTTTTAATTTTCCTTCACTTTTGTGGTTTACACCTAATTGACACCAACTTTCCAACAAATTAAATAAACGGGAGACCTAATTAACACTTAGATCAAAGCATATAACAAATTACAAATATGAATTTCTTTACCACCTATTTATCTTGCTAACCTGATCCAACAATAGTGAGTCACAAAAAAACCATCAAACAATTGATCCTTCTTCTATATTATCATTTGGTTGTCTTGATTCACGCTGAGGTGCTTCTTCCTTACCCTCACCATCAACTATCATGTATAAGCCTAGATAATAAATAAAAAAATTACTACTCAATATCCATGTTCCTAGAATTAATTTTAAAGGGTAAAGTGAGTAATGAACTCTTAATAAATAAAGAGAAGTGTCAGGGACACCCTTTTTAATACACATTTTTTAATACACTCTATTTGATTAATTAAAATTTTCATAGATTTAACCAAAACATGTAATGCTATAAAAAAAATACAAGAATACCCTTAATAAAGTTATAACAAAAGTCTATAATACTTGTATATTGTTATATATTGTTTTACAATTTCCCTAAAATTCACTATGTATCAAACAGGAGAATGAAAAATGTTTGATTGAATGAGTTTTGTGATGTTGTGGCTTTATATATATGGTCAATGGTAGTCCCGAGTAAAGTTTAGTTGGAGACCATCCAAGACTCCATTTTCATATGCAACACAGTTTTGAGCATGTGGCCTAGATATAAAATGCAAAAGAAAATTGAAGAGTAAAGAGGAAGAAATTGCACTATTGGATTCTCTTCAAGTTTTATACTACTTGCAGATTTTCTTTTCATATCAAGCACGTTAGGGTTGACTAGAGATTAAACTTGGAAGATTTATCTTTTATATTTATTGAAGAGGCTTACATAACAAAACTTTGAGACTAATAAAGAGACTTTTATAATTCATTATTTTATATATATTATTGTTGAAAGTTAATTTTATTACTTCAAACAAATGAATTTGACAATTAATTTTGAGTTAAATTAGATTTTAAGAATTTTAAGTTGACAAATTTAACGAGTAGAAGTTCAAATTCAAACAACTAAAGTAAGTAAAAAAGACTACTACGTCGTTCAAATAATCACCAAGACTTAAACTCTCATCAAGGCGGATGTGAGCATCTATCAAGACTTTGAGATCATAACATGAACCTCTTAAAATAGAAAAAGAATAAGGGTAGATCCATGGATATGTATGTTAGGGGTTTTATTTATCATTTGTCAACTTAATACTTTCTCAACTAACTTGAAGTTTTTTCCACAAGTTTTTCAATTGTTTGTTGTCTTTGTCTTGTTTTTGAATTCAAATACTTTGGCTCATTTCGAGTGTATTCTTAACCATTTTGAGACTTTTGTTTTCTATTATATATTTAGTATCTTATTTTCAGACTTGAATTGACTCTCCATCTTAAGTGTATAAAATGCTCGAATAATCTAGTACGCGGAAAAAAAAAATCATTTGAATTATCTATAACACTTCAATTTCCGAACAATTGATTCAATTAATAAAAAAAATCAAAATACTTACATAATTTTATAATAAGAACTGAAAATTGAAAAACATCCGCTCGATTTAGATCGAACGATTCCATACATAAGTATCCTTTTGTTCCAAGTTCTGTCTTTTGATTATAATTTTAAAGTAAATAAAATTGTACAAAACGATTTATGACGAAGCAATCGACCCTGCAAGAATTGAGGATAACTTGAGCTGAAAACAAATTACTTGAAACAAAAAAGAAAAGAGAATCTGAGGCTGGAAATTAAAAAGTATAAATTGAACAGTCTAGAAATGATTTGTCCGGATGTAGCAACGTGGTGCAATAAGCAAATGCCAGAAGAGTTCGTAGCTTAAGTTAAGGGTATCCCAAGTGATATTCAATAGGACCACGTACCCCTTCCAACTTTCAACACAGTTATAAAGCCATTTGCCCCCACCCCCACCTTCCATGTCCTGTCCGGGACATAGGAGTAATATACTACCTCGTCTCTATAATTTCAATTCATCCATTTAAGGAATTCCGAATTCAACCAATCACCATCTCATCATAGTTTTAAAATGTACATTTTTATTTTATAATTGAAAATATTCAATTTAACTAAATTCAAATGATTTTATTTTAATGGAATAGTAACTAATGTCTTAACATCCAATATGTAAATTTTGCTTTTAATAAAATACAGAATTAAAAAAACTGACCAATTTATTTTTTTAATAATTGGCAAATAGTTTTAGAAACAGAATACATGTTATTCACAAATTTAATACTCCGTGTTGTTTGGTTTTTTAATTATTTTATATTTTATTGTAAAAAAAATTCTCTTCTAAAAAATTAAGATATAATTACTAATCTTTTTTACTCTTAAAAATCTAAAAATATGCATTAAATTAATTTTAATTTTTTTAATAAGAGAAGGTAAAAATATCAAATTCATCTAAATTCATTATTTTTTAAAATGTCTAAAAGGTTAAAATAATCAAAATTAAGGAGAGTGGTAA
>JBBPBT010000347.1:4294286-4309908 GCA_037974875.1 Cicer bijugum
TGATCAAACGATTTTTTCTCAACTAATTATACTGACTATGAATTATAAATTATTATTTTGATGATCAACGATTCAGTCAAACCTAAATACTTAGAAATTCTAATTTTATTGATAAAATGATTTTCTTTAAACTATTTATGACTTTGATATTATAATTTAGATGTTTCAATAGTTCAATATGAACTAATTAGATTATTTATGACTATTAAATTATAATTTTGTTGACTCGATTTATGTTTAAATTTTTTAAAAATTCACTAAACACAGCCTTTTTACTTAAAAATATATCATAACAAATTTTATTTATCTTTTTATTTACAAATAATGAAAAATCAAAAATATTTATTTGTATATATGAAATTGTTTACAAAAATTAATGTGTGAATTAATTTTACTGCATACAATTTATTATTAGTTAAATTGATTTTATATCTTGAATATACATGGAATCATGCTTGGTCAAGTGGATCTTAATTTTATTTTAAGATCCACACAATAAATAAAGTGAATGGATGAATTAAGTGAGTCGGTGGGTTTGTTTGGGAATAAATATATCGCGTATCAATTATAATATTAAGTGTTAAAAAATCCAGCCAATAATTCATAAGACCGTGTAATCCACTTGAAACCCGTTGTATAAATACCTCGGAAACCCTACCCATCCCAATCACAAACACCCATAACAGAATACGCGTTGAAGAGGATTTTCAAGGCGGCTTTTCTTTCGTTCTCGTTCGTTCCCATTCGTTCCGTTCGTCGCCGGTAAGGCAATTCGAAACCTCTGAAACCTATCAGGACGCAACCACTCTATAGGGTTTTGTTCCTCCTCTCAAATTTTTTCTCTGATCGATTGTTTTGCTTGTTTCTTTTTCTCTGTTTTACTTTGTTTTCCCAAATTGAAACTATTAATCGTTGATTGTAATGAGATAAAAAGCAGAAACATACTTTTAATTGATTCGTGTTTTGGTTTTAATTGTTCCGATTGTTGATTAGGGTTTGCGTGAATTTCGTTGATTGCGAATCATTGAAATTAGGGTTTGAAAATTTGGGGATTTTTTGGGTTTCATATTTAATCTTTTATTCGATTCTTTATCACTTATTGTGAGGACTTGTGCTTGTCAATCCCATGGCGGCAGGGAGACAAAGTGTTTTGGGGAAGAGAGAATCTTACAAACATGGTTCCGTCAAGGAATTTGGTTATTGTAAGAATGATTCTTCCAGAAAAGAGGATAGAGAAGAAGGTGAGATCCTTGTTGACGGAGATGAAGTTATACTACCGTCGGAAAAGAGAAGAAAATTCTCTCCCGTTATATGGGATCTGGCAGAGAAGGATTCGAAAATCTCTCTCAAAGATAAGGTCAATCATGAAGCCAAGTCTCTATCTCGATTGCCCGTGGATGAACAAATTCCTGAAGGCAATGGTGTTTTAGGTGCGTCTTCAGAGAATTCCTCTGGTTTGGATGAAGAAAGTGATATGCAGGGATGGAACATCATGAAGTCAAGATGGGCATCTGATGATCTTTCACCTGTTGGCGTCGGTGATAAATACAAGCAACACAGAGGCAGCTCAAGTTCAGAAGTTGGTGGTTGTTCGGGTAGCACAATTGCTAGTTCCGTTGTTGATGAAGAGGTTTGTGATTCTCCATCAGATTCCTATGAAGATAGTGGTTTTATGCACGGGCAGAGAAATCTTAACATGTGTCAAAGTTGCAGAAGTGTGTCTGAGTTTGAAATGATTAACAAAATAAATGAAGGAACTTATGGTGTTGTTTACAAAGCTAAGGATAAGAAGACTGGAGAGATTGTAGCACTGAAGAAGGTGAAGATGAACATGGAGAGGGAAGGTTTTCCAATGTCATCATTGAGAGAAATGAATATTCTCTTGTCTTTAAATCATCCCTCAATTGTCGATGTTAAAGAAGTAGTTGTGGATGATAATGATTGCGATGATGGTACTTATATGGTGATGGAGCATATGCAATATGACCTTAAGCAGTTAATGGAGGTGAAGACACAGCCTCTTAGTATTGGCGAAATAAAATCCTTCATGAAGCAACTTCTTGAAGGTGTGAAGTATCTTCATGACAACTGGATTCTCCATAGGGATTTGAAGACTTCTAACATTTTGCTGAATAAAGACGGACAGCTGAAAATATGCGACTTTGGAATGTCAAGACAATATGGGAGCCCTCTGAAGCCGTATACACCTCTTGTGGTTACATTATGGTACAGGTGAGTATCAGTACAATGCTATATTAGTTTGGATATTGCATAAGTTATCTCTGTTGTTATTATAATTTTTCATTTTATATTGATGTTGCTGTGTTGTTATTCTGTGCAGAGCACCTGAACTTTTGTTGGGCGCTAAAAAATACTCAAAAGCAATTGATATGTGGTCGGTGGGTTGCATAATGGGCGAATTATTTTCCAAGATGCCACTTTTCAAAGGCAAAACTGAAATTGAACAACTTGACAAGGTTATAATTACTAAAATCACTTGGATATTACTCTATTTTCACATCATCTTTTTATTTTGACCTAGAACTTTTATTTAATAAACCCCGTAACACTTGTTTGTTTTCTGTTTGCAGATTTTTCGAACTCTTGGTACACCAGATGAGAAAATTTGGCCAGGATTATCCAAATTGCCTGGGTCTAAAGCAAATTTTGTTAAGCAACGGTAGGCTTGCCTTTGTATCATCATTATTTACTATTAATTGAAATTGCTTTATTATTATATGAATGATATTTATGTGTTTTCAACAATTTGATGTGAAGTTATTCATATTGAAGGTGTAATATGCTAAGGATGAAGTTTCCAGCCGCATCATTCACTGGTTTACCAGTTTTGTCTGAGTTGGGATATGACTTGTTGAATAAACTTCTAGCTTATGATCCTGAGAGGGTATGTTTTTCAATTTTGTTTATTTTTTATCCATGTTTTGATTTCTTGGAGTCATTAATCTGAATTATGCAACTTAACAGAAATTGTTACTTTTCTTGTAGAGGATAACTGCAGAAGCTGCTCTGCTTCATGATTGGTTTCGTGAAGGCCAACTTCCCAAGTCTGATTACAAGCCTATTTTTTCTTCATGGCAGTGCTAGCTTGTCAGGCAGGTATTTATGCTAATGCTAGTGCTGGATTCATGAAAAACCAAGAACAATGCCTATTTTAACCTAACACTGTTTCCAACTTGTGTTTCCACATTAATGATTTTATACTAAGAATGATGTGATTACGAAAGCACACACTGATTGACTTCATTAGGCCTTTGTTAAGCGGGATATTGATGTAAGTGAGCTAGAGAATGTATGGAACCCGATTTTTTTATATTGAAATTCCATGTACCCTTTTATGTGGTGGAAAATATGTACATATATTTCAGGACTACAGTAATAAATGAGATTTTACTACCGGTAGGCTCTTCTTCTTTGGCATTTGTATCCAATTTTCTTTCTGATTTAGCCTTCCAATTGGGGGCTTTTAAGATGTGGTTACTTTCTTCTTGCAATTAAATTTGTACCCCAGGAAATGCTCATGAAAACTTTGGGTGCTTTGATCCCCCCGTTGGTAGCTCTGTTGGATATGTTGCAAAAGTATTTCAATGTGGGGAAACTTCATTTGCTACTTGGTCTTCAGGTCGTTATATGGTAATTTCTGCAATATAATCATTTTTTATGCAATAAAAAATGAAAAATTAACTAGAAATGTGAGTTTAGGCCACAGATTGCGGCTTGAAAATGGGTTACATGGAAGCAGTTGATTGATATGATGAAGTGGGGTTTTAGAAAGAAACGTTTCAGGTGTTTTAAGAATGGCCATGGCTCAATGCTCATCACTCGCCACCAGCATTGAAGTTACATTGTCGCTCGTGCTTTCCTTACTTCAATTGTGGGTTTGTTCTTAGGGCTACCATATGACTGACTTCCATTTAGCTTGAAATTAGTCAGTACTTTTTATGTTGCCACTCTTGTTTGTATTTTGTTTGTTTATTTATCATTATATCTTTCATTTTCTTGAATATGCGAATATTGACTAAATACTTAGACCGGAATCTGTTTCGAATCTACCATCCAAGTAGTGGCTAACCTTAACTAGAATAAATCAAGAAATTATATGGTGGATCACTTATAAAAATCAAAGTGGTTTAAAGTAATATGGTACTCAAAAATTGCTCAAATTTTATTGGGTCTTAAAAGAAACGTGAAATACTATGGTAATAATCTTAAACAACTGTGAAGTTATGGATTTGAATTAGGGATATCTCTTATTCCATTTTTTAGTAGATAGTTATTTTATCAATTTATTGAAACAAAATAACATAATAATTAAATACAAATATATTACGATGAAAAGAAGAAATTTCTCGGTTGATTAAAATTTTAACCATTTTGGACTTCATCAAGAGGTTCAATCTAATTCATTGGTTCATTTACTCCATAGTTAATTAGAGATTTATAGTTGCTATGAAGGATGAGTTTTTCAAAATTTATATCTTGAGCCAATTTAATACCATGAAAAAAGTCTAAACTTTAGTAAAAAGTATATATTTTATGTTTAGATTGCCATAATCAGCACAATAATTGTTGTTTTAATTACGATAGAGTTCATTAAAAGAAATGTAGTATCAAGACAAGAGTGTTTTTCAATAAGATATGATATTGGGTTTTAATTCAAAAAATTTCTTCGCACAAGTAATAGAATTTTGAAAACACAATTTCAATTATATCCTTCCAAAGAGCACAACCAACAATGTTAGTTTGAGAGATTCTAATTAAACCAAGCTTTCTAACCCCAGTTGAAACGACTCTATTAAGTTGGGTTTATGATATTATTCAAAAATTCTGACTTCGATCTCACTATCCTAACTTGACTAGTTAAAATATGTCATAGGCTGATTTAAGAGAATTTGTCGTCAAGAGTAGGTATTCTGGATGAGGGGTCTAGTACTTTCAATCTAGACAGAGCATCAACTGTTATTATTTGCATTAAATGATATTATATACTCATATTTCAGAGGAGTTTTCTTAGGCATGGCTTGAACACCACCACTATATTTGGGTCGCATTACTTTAATCCAAAGTATATTTGGTCACATTACAAGTTGCCAAGCTAACTTCAACGTATGAGCTTTGTTAAGAACTTTCATGCTTTTGAATTCAAGTCCAACTTCTATTTTTGAAGATCTAAGAACACCACAACCATGTTATTTTGTTAATGTGATGTCTTTCTTAGTTAAAATAATTTGATGATTTTTATTCCCTTTACTTGTGACTACGGTATATACTTTATTTAGAAGTTAGTGTACTTTTTTGTGAGCCATTTTCAACGTTACAATCCTTACCATTATTTTTTATCGTCTCCTTTTTCCAATTCAGGTTTCGAGGCAACACACATGCTCTAGTATTTCCCACATCCTTAATGGGTTGATTAGTATACAAGTGACGATTATCTACTCAAATTAGCTAGGAAATAAAGCCTTATTCTTTTTTATTTGTTGTCGCAGATGTAATATTATCAAGATCTAATGTTGTGTTATTAATCTTGGTGTCAACCCTAGTAGGAGCTTATTGGCTTACACCAATCGCAACCTCAACATCGGGATTCACATTCAGTAGTGCTCGATCAAATTCGAATGTGCTACCATAAACTTTATGCCTATATTTATCATAGGTGAAACATATAACATAGAAACCTTCGCATTCCAACATGAACTTGTAACCACATATCATATTAAAAGGTACAAGAGGTTTATCAAGGTCAATCTTAAAACATATACACACACATTTGCCTTAAGAGTGGATTGAAGTCAACTTGTCAAATCTTCAACATGGAGCCCAAAGTGTTTTCGATCTGACTAAGGAATTCAGAGTTGTACATTTCCATTGATAGTTTAGGGATCCAGATCCGTACAACAACCTTATCTGAAAGATCTGCCACCAGTCAAAGTCGTTCAAATAAAGCATGTGCGTAATCTTCATCATCCTTAAAATGGACAAGATAGTAACCATCCACCATATCGACAATTTCAATGCCTCGTTTTGTCTTCCATTTTCATTTCAGGTTACTATCTAGCACTTCAAAGTTCACCTTTTTTTCCAAGAACTTTGACAACAAGAGTTTTACTTTGAGGTCATGGCCATCAGTCTTACTCTCCATCAGCCAAACAAATCTCTATACCAGCACCATAGGGTCAGTGATCAATCATTTTTTAGCACCCATTTTTGTTGGTCAAGAAACACAAGAAAATGGGATTTGGATTGTGTTCACAGTTTTTTAAAATATTTGGAATGACTTAAAAAAAACTAAGGTGATTAAACTCAAATGATAAAATAAATGACTTAGTAGCTATGTCCTGTCCATTCATTTGAAGGAATTTAATCCACTATATTTAGAACTTCCACTTGAACACTTGATTAGTCACAATGAGTGTGTTCAATCTTCTCACCTCCAAATTTGTACCCTCAAATTGTTAAGGAAAGGGCAATCGCTATTGGATTGAGTTTGCAAGTCCTAACAAGTCTTCTTAATTTTCAGCTTAGTGCTATCAAGCCATTAAGGAACACAATCAGCCGCTATTGAGTTTGGTTACAAAAATGAGTGTTTGTGGGTTTTATAATTTTTTCTCTAATTAGAGGATTTTGAAAGGATAAGCTCTAAGATTTTTTTTACTCAAACACTTAAGATAAATTTGACATTTTTTTAACTCAATGTTTTTGCTTGCTGGTTTAGATTGTTTCACTTTGAAAGAATGTTGTAAGTTGTAGTGATTAGTTGTTTTATTTGAATTCAGAATCAGGTTATATTTATAGAAGCTTTTACAATATTGTTTTTGTCCTTCAATGTATAGTTGAATGTCCTTCAAGGAATGACTTTGTATCGTTCATGGTATGGTGGTCTGTTTGTCCTTCAACATGGTGCTTCAATATTTTTTAAAATATATCCAATGAGATCAATTATAACCTTTAAGCATAAAACTGAAACTTAGAATTTTTCTGAGTGTTTTTGGAATTCAGTTTTAGATAAATTAAAATGTACTGAACCCATAATCATGAACACCAGAGACATGGTTTCTTGACCAAAAGCACGAATACCAAAATCATGTTTTCTTGACTAGACGAAAAAGAAACCACAATCATGTTTACTAAACCAGAGGCACGATTACTAGACCAGAAGCAAGATCAATTAGAGGCACAATTACTAG
Organism: Cicer bijugum; assembly: GCA_037974875.1. Lineage (NCBI taxonomy): Eukaryota > Viridiplantae > Streptophyta > Magnoliopsida > Fabales > Fabaceae > Cicer > Cicer bijugum. Next base: position 4,301,492 of record JBBPBT010000347.1, read on the forward strand.
ACCAGAGATAGGAACAACATAAGCACAATTACTGAACTGAAGGCAAGGGCAATCAGAGGCATGATTTCTTGATCAACACCAAATACATGATTTATTGACCAGAAGCAATATTAATTGATCAGAGGCAAAATTGTTGGACCATAAACATTATTAATCAGAGGCAAGTTTACAACCAGAAATAGAATTAAATGACCAAATGCATACTATCACAAGTACTTACTATGTTAGTGGGTTGACCTTTAACAATGACATCGACTTTTTCAAATGTTGACTTTTTTTACCAGAGAAATTGACTTTTCAAAATGTTGACTATTTCCTAATGTTACCATTCACCAAAACATTGACTTGTTATGTGCGTTGACGTTTGTCATAATGTTGCCTTTCACCAGAGGCATCTTATCGAAGACAAGAAAGTTAGATGATTGCTTTGTCTCCATAGACAAATTATAAGAGACAATTGGTCAGAGGCTGTTTTCACCATAAACTTGATTGATTCACCAGATGTAGATTTTCACAAAAATATTTTTGCTTCATCAGAGGCAAACTTTCCAAAATATCTTCACTAGAAGCAAACTTTTTCAAAGTCTGTTTTGCTACGTGAGAGACAGACTTCAACATATACAATCTTGACAAACCTTCTTGTACCACCAGATGCAGAGATAGTCTCTTGCATTGTATCATTAGAGACAATATTTTAGATGCCTGTTTTCATTTTGTATGTAACATTTTCATGATTTTTTGACCAATTCAGTAGAGGATAAATCCTAATATCCTACAATGTTGTTTGTGTTCTTGGAATTGCACACTTAAATAAGACATTAGTGTCTAAAGTTGTTCCCACAAACTGATTTTGTTATCATCAAAACAACTATGATCTTTTTGTAAATAAAACCAATATTGTTCTCAATCTTTCGGTGCTCAACAACATCTTTATTTGAAATTAGTTTTTAATTTTATTACCAAAGATGTTTAGTAGTTTCTCTTTGTAAGAAGAGGTGCCTTCTTTGACAAGTTCGTCTTGCTTGGCTTTCCCTTGAATGCGTGCATCTATTTCTTTGTCTCAAGACTTCATGTTACTGTGGCGTATCAGATAATCTTTTTCCTTAGAGGCCTCCATTTCTTTTGAGGTTCTATCAGAAACCCTAGCATAGCTCACAAACCAGATTGCAGAACAAGCAAAAAAAAAAAAATCATATTTGTGATGCGAATATCAAATCGCAAACAGGAACACATGCTGCAACAAGACACAAACATAAAGCTAGCAACAGTGACACCGGCAATGTTGAAATAATGCATAAATTCGCAAACCACCACAAATCATGCGAACATAAACTAAACTCAAACCTAGATGCTTCCACAACTTAATTTAAATAAAATAATGGAGTGATATATGAATAAGTGGAACAATGAAAAAAATTGGTCTAATTATAGATTTAATTCATATACCTTTGTTAGTGTTAAGAATTTTTTTTTTATGTTGTTAGTTAATCACAACAGATAAATTATTAAAAATATTTAATTTTTATTATAATTAATATTTATAAATAATTGTGATGTGTCCATAAATATATGATTTTTATTTTTATACTAATATTTTTTTTTATTGATGATAAAAGTAAGTAAAGTGAACTTGATACAAAGAACAAAGATGTCTAGCTAGTTCTAAACAGACTACCATATTTTTCTCAAAATTAACTTGAATTATTATTAGAGATTTATTTTGTTCTTTCACCATGTTTACCAAGTGAGCACAAATAATCTACACGGTGTCACAAGACTCATTATTCATCTTTTGATTCCACCTCCTTGTCATTCACTCTCTTCATCAGGACACTTGTTTTCTTTTATAAATTATATTTTTCTTACCCTTCTCCTTTGCATGCAATATTCACATGCATGGTTACTATTATGCATTATGGATGTGCAAAGATGAGCAAGGGTATTTGTATTGTAATTCATGTTTGGCATTTTGAATGAATAGAAACATAATTCAAAACTTGTTAATAGACTTATTATGTCCTTTTATTTAACTACCCTTTCACGTGTCTTGGAGTAGCATATTTGGTCACTGTAAAAGTATTCTGATGGGCCAAGGGTATTAATTAAAACAAAAGGAGGTTATGATGATGACAAACATGGCAGCATCACGATTAAAACTAAGAATTGACTAACCAAGAATATTACAATTGAAGCATGTTTAATTAGCAGGCACGTCTAAAAGCAAGCATCAGATTGAGACACATAAAATTACTGAGTTGTTAAATTGGAGACCAGTTTTAAATTCTTCAAAAATTGCACTGTTAAACATAAAAGAGTGAAATTGTTGAACTTAATGTGGATCCTAATTTGCACCGTTGAATATAAAAAAAGTTGCTTGAAGTTATTGAAACTTATTGAGGCCTAGAAGAAGCTATAATATAGCTACAACATTCGAGATACTCAAAAGAAGCGATCCTTATTACACGTGACCTACCATGTTTTTAGTTTTGCTAATAACCTGTCTTGTAAAAAAAGTAAAAAACTCCTTCACCAAAACAAAACCGAGTTCGGTATGATTTGAATTCCATGTTCCACATGGGAATGGGATCTTGTATCCACTCAACTTACACATTTAACACTTGAAAACACCTATGCAATTGTCAAGAGACAATTCATTGAGAAGTTAACATGGTACATTCAATTGAATTTTTATTTTGATCAAAATAACTCTCCAAATCTAAGTTTGAGAAAAAACCGGCATTTGCAGCAAAGTTGAAACGGTATGCAGATTTCAGAATGTATCAAAGTAGAAATTGGCAAACTAAGTTTCCTAAAAAAAATCAACGGCAGTGCCCGCGGGGACTCTATTGAGACAGCACTTTCTCAACCTGAGATGTCACCTCTTTGGGAGGTTTTTCAGCATGGAGATTAGCAACAATGCCCTTCTTTGAATAGTAATCAATAACCTGTATTTTACACATTTTTTTCATTTAATACCATGAAAACAATTTGCAAACAAAATTCAAAAATAACATTAATAAATAAGTGTGTCTGTAAAACTGCAATAAGGCTAGAAATTGACCCAAATGATGAAGTAGAGAATTAAAATAAACTTCCAATCAAAGCATAACTGGAAAGGTTGCATCATATTATCAAAAGAGTATAGACAGTTTTGAGTAGATTTGAATTTAAATTTGACAATACGGGGATCCCTGGCCCATATACATGTGGGTAGAAACGCATCTGATACCCGCACTTTAACTATGAATAAATAACAAAAGTTCTTTTGAAACAAATCCAAAGATCTTTCAAATCTACTCAAAACATTACAAATCAAAATAAATAAAAAATTCTTTTGAACTCAAATGCAATAGCTCAATCAATAATTTTCAGACCATTTGATTAATATATAGTTCATTTGTGTCTAAAAAGCAAGAAACCATAGCATTCTATATAAAAACTGAAACATATTTGTAAAAGTCAAGGTTTCATATTTAAATGCACTATCATTGGCACATAAATCCAAACGTAAAAAACAAAACAACAAAGTAATAAAGAAATTTGGAAATGGACAAGCATGTGAGTTGGTTTAAAATGGACAACTGTTGTTTCAAAACAAAACAAAAATCGAGATGTGCAACAAGCTTCAAATATGGAATAAAAAGGGAGACATTAAAAACCGTGTTATTGACTTTTGATTCAAAGCATTTGTTTACAAAAGTTATTAATATTAATAATCAAATTAAGGTTCCACCAAATTAATTTAGAACTTTTGATAAATGTAAACATATATATATATATATATGTGTGTGTGTGTGTGTGTGTGTGTGTGCGCGCGCTTGTGTAATTTTCTGAATTATTTAAGTGATTGTTTTAGGCCTTTGGATTAAATAAACTAAACGGATTAGAATTGGTGTCAACAAACTTTGATACCATGGTGAGAAGGAGAGAGTACTTGCCAAAGGCTGCTTTATATCTGAAGTTCAAAATTTTACTTAAGTTGAAAATGAATTCAGAATCATACCGGTTCAGTCTGCCTGTGAAATGCCTCCAGTCTTGACTTAAGAACAGCTGCAGTGTCATCCTTGCGCTGGATAAGGGGTTCACCAGTAACCTGAAAACGATAAATTCAACTATGAAATTAGTTACAAGGAAAGAAATTTCTTAACTTAAAATAACAATGTAGTATGCCTTAAACATTTAGTTAGGACAATCTCTTTAACTAAGTACTGACAGCAATTAAAACCCCCAGTTCCCCCAAAGCCAAATTGATTTCCCAAAAGAATATCTTAACAATTCACTTTTGCACCTCACTTCATTCAGCATTTTCTATCAAGTCTGAATGACACTTTCAAAAGCTTCTAAAGAAGTCTTACAAATGCTTAATTGCTTTAAGTCACTATAAGCAGCAATCATATTTAGATCCAGTTTGGATAGGTTTCTAGCTTGTGGGAACTTCACAGCTGATATAAGTATTTGATTTCTAACTTACAAAAAAGGCCATACATATTAGTGGGTGCTCATGAAGAAGTTTTAGATAAAGGAGGTATAGTAAAGTAGATGTGCAAAAGCTTATTTGCACATTGACAGATATTATCTAAACTGGATCTAAGGCAATTACTCATTCCGTCCCACAATAATAGTCCCATTTGTAAAAAATAATTCTCAAAATGAATGACCCATTCCAATTTTCAAAGTAACATTACCTACTTTTATCCCATTGTGGCCTTTACATTAATGGTAATATTGAAAGACCAATATTTGATAAGGATAGTTTGGTAAAAGTATTATTTCCTTTCTTACTTTATTCAGTTGTCTTAATTTGTGCGAAATTATCAAATGAGTAAATTATTGTGGGACGGATGAAGTAACAAACATTTTGCAGGACTTAAATAAAGATGCAGTCTTACATCATCAACCCCAGGAACCTTGGAAGGAGCAAACTTTGTATGGTAGGTTCTGCCACTGGATGGGTGTATCCAGCGTCCAGTAATCCTCTCCTCAAGGATTGCGTCATCAATTGCAAAATTGAGCACCTTGTCAATTTTAGCACCCTGCTTTTCCAGCATTTCATCAAGCTGCAAAGAACAAAAAAAGGTAGGTTCATAGTAAGTAGAAGAACAGCAAGTACTTCAAGTCATTCTGCTTTTATACACAATCCCAATATTTCAAACAAAAGAAACTCACTGAGTAGTTTAGGTGTCAAACAATGCAATACCTTCTGTGCTTGGACCACAGTTCTTGGAAAACCATCCAGGATGAAACCTTTTTGACATGATGGTTTCTTCATGGCTTCATCAATAATGCCAACAACCAAGTCATCAGAAACAAGCTCTCCCTGAAAAATTGTAACATAATGTCAGGGTAGCAATTTTATGAAAGCACACAGAGTGAAATAATAAAAGTCCAGGTAAGATTGTATAGCAAAAAGACCTTACCTTATCCATGGCTTCTTTCGCCTTAGTACCAAGAGGAGTTTTGGCTGCTACAGCTGCTCTCAACATATCACCGGTAGCTAAGTGGCATAGGCAGTACTCATCCTTTATGATTGGTGACTGGGTGCCTTTTCCAGATCCAGGTGGGCCTACATTAACATTTTTATGTTACACTCTACTTAGAGAAGAAATCATCTAATAAATGAATTCTTAAAACATTTTGAAGTTCAACGAAACAACTAATTGTGTCAAGAGAAGAAAATAATGTTAACGATCACAATATGAATGCATATGATTTAACCCGGAGTACAATACTACACTTCACAACGATAATTAAGCAGCAGGCACTCACTTGAAACCAAAAATAAACAAAATCACTACAAACGTCTGTTTGAACCAATTTCATCATGACAATTTTCTTTCCACCAATAGTACACAGACAAACCTACCAACCTTAGTTGGTATGCATATAAATATATGCAGAACTGCTATAGGAGCAACAACAACAATAAAAGTTTGTTTAATCAGGAGGGGTTGGCTACACAGAGCAAATGATGTCATTATAATATCATAAATCATGTATAATAACATGGATGGAAACTATTTTAATTTGAAAAGTAAAAAATTCTTCGTGATCAATGTGTTAGTCTCTAACTCTCCATGGTATGAGTATAGCTGGACAGCTCAAATCAGACACGCTGTCTGTCACAAACTATCAAGCCTACAAATGTAAACAAATACAGATGAACAATGACCATAAAAAAACGAGAAAGAAAACATATTATGCCATGAACTTTTCTGGACAAAGAACCTCTAAAAGAATGACATGTGGTGATTAACTGTTATATAGAATTATGCTCACAAAACAGGTATCGGAATGTAATTAGTAGTACTTTTCAGAAACATAAAGAATTTGATGGCACCTCGAAGGTTTCAAAACACTAGACTCTAAGACGGGCAACATTTTAAAGCATAAGACCAACATACAAATGGATTTGACTCATTTAAATTAAGTAATTCACTTTAGAGTCTAGTAACTAATCTCAACCATTAATGAATAAATCATCGGTTGATATTCCAACATAATTCATGATTTATTATGAATAAATATACACTTCAACCGTAGATTTTATCATCAACCATTCAGAGATCAATTATTTTGTTCTCTAGTGAATTGCTCACTTTGGATGAGCCAGATCTTAAACGGATACTCCTCGTCCTAAAATCACTAATTCTATAATTTTAAAATAAAAATAAAAACACCATCCATAGCAAAGTGAAAATTACAATGACAGAAAACCAAGAAAAACTGAACAAAAACAACAACACAAAACAACAAAGGAGAGAATCTAATGTAACTGAGTAGAAAAGCTTATCGAGCCAAATTGCATAACTAAAAGTAGTCAAAATTATCACTGCATTCCCTATTATACGAGAAAAACGTAAGCCACATTCTCTTCCATAAACAACACATAAGCAATTGCGAACATCGTGTAGTGACAGAGAAAACCCTAAAAACCGCATCAACATTCCAAAGCAACAAACAATTCAACACAAGTAGTTATTGAAATTTTCGGATCTGAACAATTGAACGGGAATAAAAACAAAAAATTCAATAGAATAATAAAATGAGAAAAAAAGAGAGAGTGAAAAATGAATACCAACGAGAATGAGACGCTTGTCAGGTTTGGATGAACACTTGAAACGGCGAAGGAGTTCGGTCATGAGATTTTCAGAGGGAACATCTTCCAAGTTGGTGTTCGCCATTGCCGTCGTGATGATTGTTAATGGCGTGTTTTGGGAGGTTGTTAATGTTTTGTTTCTGTGTGGTTTTTGACAGAGAGCACACAGAGTGAGATAAATAAAACACAAACAAAACACGCGTATCAGAAACAACACCGATGATTCTTATGCTTATGTAAAAAAGAAGAGGGTAATGTCGTCTTTTTAACCTGCCTTAGTTAGGTTGGGATTCGTATCCTTCAACGCTTCTAACTCAAGTCTTCTAAATCGCTTTTCTTTCTTACCCTTTCGTTCGCTACATGTGTTAGGTGATTTTTTTTTTTTTTTTTAATATTAAAATGTTGTTTAGGTTTGGTAGGTGAATGAGATTCATTTGTTCAAATATTTTGTTTACTTTTCAAATAAAAAGGTCTTCTAGAACATCTACTTAAATACATTATTTTTTTGTTTTTCGTTTTAAATATTACACCCAGCTTTTATGATATAAGTCACTTTAATAAAAGCACACAGATAAATGTAGATTATTTTATAAAACTTATAGTAGTAGTAAATTGTTTTACAAAATTATCCTATATTTTTTATAAAAAAAAAACTAAAATAAAATTGTTTCGTTAATGGTTTGAGAAAGAGTTTACAAGAATTTAAATAACAGAGTAATAAATAATTAGAAATATAATATTATTTCCAATTTTAAATAAAAATAAAAATAGAGTTAAGTAAATTAATATAAAAAAAATTATTTTTGTTTATATTAGAGACATATATATAGCTTAATGTTATAAAATGACATCTAAAATATAACTTTTCCACTAAAATGACTTGTATTGTGGAGAGATAATATACATTGTAAGCTTTTGGAAGTAATGAAGGTTTGTAAAATGATATATATTAATCGGCATTTATCATGTAATTCATAGTCACATAGGGTGACAATGACAAAAAGATGTCAAAATGAGTGGAATTGTTAAATTGAAAGCTATATTCGATTCATATCGTGATTGGTTTTATTTTTAATCACATGTCTTGGTTGTTTTTATTTTTTACTCACATATATGTGTTGGTTAGCAAGATATAGTATTGTCTTTTTCTAATCTTAATTAGCAATTAATATCATCATCCAGTAAAAAAAAACTAGTATCGTATTTTATTTTTTGCGTAGAAGAGTTATTTACAAATCCCTTATTTATAAATTCTTCTTAATAATTCAAACCTCAACTAACTAAAATTTAAGGTTATGGTTGAGAGTTTAGAGACAGATTT
>JBBPBT010000347.1:4317353-4334991 GCA_037974875.1 Cicer bijugum
ACAAAGTGTAAAGCGTAAAAGGAGATTTTAATTAAAATTATAAAGATAAATTAACAGAAAAATTAATTAACTATAATTTTTTTGAAGTATCTTATAAAAATAACTATACAAATTATTGCATCTTACCAGAGATCTTAAGGAAAAAAAATAATTTTTTTGAATATTGCAAGGATGAAATTCAAAAAAATATTTTTCATAGACTAAAACTGAAAACTGTTATACTTACAGGACCAAAAAATGTTTTTCTTTGTTGAGTAACGTTATTGCAACACCCACTTAACGTTAAAGACCAAATTTTTTTTTTCTGGATATTACAGAAATGTAAAAAAAAATATATGAGAACCAAAATAAAAAAAAATATATTTACATGGATCAAAAATATATTTAAGTATTTTTTAAAAATAATAAAATATTTAATTTTTTATTTTTATTTTTAAAAATACATCATAATTGTTAATAGTTTTTCATCAAGATAAAATAAAAATATATTTTGGAAAATGAAAAATATTAAATGTTCTTACAAAGTAAGTGAGACCTAAATTTAAAAAAAAAATTAAAAAATTATAAAAAATTTCCATATTTGACTTTTCTCGAATAATATTTTGATTTCATTATTTAAAACAATTAATTTTTGTTCACAATAAAGAAAATTAATTAGCCATAGTTAAAAGATGTTTAGTCATGGTCCAATCGGTGGCTAAATTTTAAGATGTACAAAAATATATTTTGGATATTTGAATTTTGATATTTTAAAAAACTTAATATAAATCATTTTTTTTATAAACAAAAGGATAAAATAAACTTTTGAAAGAAAAAAGTGGTGGTAGAGTAAAATTTGAGGGATAGGAAGTATAATTTTCCTATCATAGTTATATCCACACACTCAAAAGTAGATCTATCTAAAATTCTTCTTCTTCTTTAAGTTGAGTCCATGTGTCAATTTAGATTTGTGATTGAGTGTCTAAGTACCCATACAAAATTCAAAGATTTTCAAACACTCCTCCTCGTACATCATCATCTTCTTCATAATTTTATTTGAACTCTAACTGAGACAACATCCAAATCAATTGTTTCATTTAATTTAATTTTTTACTTGTTTTGATTGTGGAAGAAGGAGGAGGAAGAATATCCTAATTTTGACTTTTGTATGGGTGACTCAGACAATTTAGTCACAAGTCCAAGTTGACATGGAAACTCAACTTAAAGTAGCTAATAAAGTTATAGTCAAAGATAAAAGCATAATAAAAATTAATTAAATGACCAAAATGAAGCTTAAAAAAATATATAAGGGACTAATAGAGTAATTTAATTTAATAACATTAAACAAATGTATTTAAATTATCGAAAAATACATTGAATCTTGTAAATATATATTTGATTTAATGATATTATAAAAAAAAAAATTATTAGACTAAACACAAATTATTTAAATAAAAATAAAATATTTAGAAAACAATTAACATCTTTTATGAAATAAGTTGTTATAAAATATTTTTATTCTACTAAAAAAATTAAGAAAAATTTGACTTATTTTGTTTCGATTTTATTTGTATATTTAAATTGACAGTCTAAATATTGTTGTTATTCATGACAAAATCCATATACTTATTGATATTTTTGTGTTAAATGAAAAAATATATAAAAACTATTTTTATAATAATATTAAAAATAAAATATATGTTGTGCGGATTTACCTCCATATTTGCTTATTTTTACAGGTAATTACACTCATAAGTATCATGGATGTTTTACCATGGATGTTTTCATATACTCAATGTGTATGAGTTCAATTGTTGTCCGTAATAATAATTAAAAGATACAATTGAAAAAATAATAACTAAAGTTAAATTAAAAATAAAAAGTGACTTCAAAAAGTTCACGTTATTATCGATTAAACTTGAATTTACACTATAGTGACAATAAAATTTAACTATTTTAAAGTAATTAAATTAATGATTAATACTGTAATTTTCTATGATTGATCATGTATGGCTATATAACATTAATTATCGATTTATTTATTAACAATTGATATTATTTTTTTATTTTTCTAAAATAAGTTGCTCAATTTAAAATAGTTTATTGCGAGTTGCAAACTACATTCAACATGAGCCCATGCAGCTAGCTTCCAAACATCACAATGGAACTAACATTGGAATATGCAATCCACAAAATGGTGTGCAAGTCCATATAACCGGGCATTTATTTGTTTATCAATGGTTGATGACGTTGGAAATTAAATAATGAAGAAGATTACATAACTATTTACTTCATTCTTCATTATTTATGAAGCTTATTATTGGACCAAAGTAAATCGAAGACACATCTACAATCACCCTGTTGTCCAACCCTGTATATATTAGCACTGTTTCATGATTAGCTTGCAACACCGTTTTTCTTTAGCTTAGTAGATAAAAATTAGTTTTGCTTAAATGTTAAGAATCTAAACCTATAAAAGACCATACATGTTGTGTGTTCATTAATTAATTTAGTTAATGAAATATTGTGTTGGAAGTAAATTCTCTTCCTCTATTATTTCTGTCTTCGTTAGTGTGTTTTGATTTTATGTCCCATAGACATCAAATTGATACTAAAGCATGTGAGGTTTTTGCTAGTGTGAGTGTTAAAAATATTTTTAATTTGTGAGGAACAAGAGAATTATCTCCATTTAGAAACTTGTGAGTTTATTGAATTATATTATAGTTTGGGTTGGTCCTAAATTAGATGCAAATTTAGATTTTAGTTAATTGAGATTTTTTTTATGACAACACGTTTAAAAGCTCACAATTTTTGGAGCTTTGTGGATTTTGGGTTACATCAAAGAGCCTATGAAAATGTTCAGAGAAGGGACCAATTGACACATCCACAAATACATAAAGGTATAAATTATTCAAATTTTGGCAAAATAATAAATGTCAAAATCGCTAAAAAAAAAAGTGACATATTGAAATTGTTACATAGAGGGGTGGATAATGCTCTTAAATTAAAATTACAATCTCTATGAAGAGAATATGGAATGTACGAAAAGTATAGTTCATAAATCTTTGAACAATAATTTTTTTTTTCGTATTACAAATCTTGTAAATAATATAAGAGTGTACGGAGAAGGTATTCCAAATAGTAAGGTGGCGGAGAAAATTCTATGTAGCATGCTGATGAAATTTGATCAAGTGGTGACTACAATAATTCAGCCTCACGACACATACAATTTGCAAGTAGCAGAGTTGTAAGGAAGTATTGAAAGTCATGTGAGCATAATATTGGAGAAAACAGAAAAAGTAAAAGAAAAAGTTTTAAAAAGTCAAGTAAATGTTAATAATGTTGTTGAATCAAGTCAAATGAGAGAAGATAAATGTCGTGATAATTTCAATAATGGTGGAAGAAGAGATTATAGATGCATAGGTCTAATAAATTTTACAAGAAGATGTTGTGACAATTTCAGTCAATTGAGATTCAGCAGTTTATATATGTCAAATCATGGAACATGCCGAAATGATTCCAACCATACTAATCATGGCAGGGGAAAAGACAACTACAATCAAGAAATGAAAAATCATAGTTGTTATCACTGTGGAAAATTTGGACACAAAGCAGTTGATTGCATATATGTCATCAGACAAACATGGAAAATAATTTGTATCAAAATTCCGATGAGAGTATGGGACAATTGTCAGAGAAAAGCTACAACATGGAGATTCATAATGATTATTTCACATTGATTGACAAAAATGTCAGATTTATCACAAAGTTAAGAATTACATCCAATCGCCTATTTCCTTTGAAAAATCAACATGAAAGATTTCCTTGCTTGAGTTTTATAATTCTAAATGTTGATTGGTTGTGGCATATGAGATTTGATCACTTTTCATTTTTTTGGCCTAAATCACTTGTCACTAAAGGAATATGTTTCTGGTTTGCTTGTTGTGAATATTTCAAATGGTGTATGTGAGACTTGTCAAATTGAAAAGAAACACGAATAATCATTTCCAACTGGAAGATCTTGGAGGGTGAAGAAACCACTGGAGATAGTTCATTTAGATTTGTGTTTAGTCAAAATATCAACATCGGGTGACTGCAAATATTTTATTACTTTTGTTGATGATTTTAGCAGAAAGATTTTGATATATTTTTTGTAAAAGAAATCAGAAACTTCTGATGCCTTTAAGACATTTAAGGCATTTGTAGAGAAATATAGTGGTTGCAGAATCAAATCACTTCATTCCGACAGAGGCCAATAATACCTTGTTGGTACAAGTTTGTTTTAGCAACATCAAATTAAGCATCAATTAACAACAAGATACACAATTTAGCAAAATGGAGCAGGTGAAAGAAAGAACAGAACAATTGTAGACATAGTGAGATGCATGCTGAAAGCAAAAGAAATTCCTAAGGAATTTTGGTCATAAGAAGTTGTTACTGCAGTTTATATTTTGAACAGGTGTCCTACAAAGATTGTCTACAAGAAGACTCTCGGAAAAGCTTAGAGTGGAAGGAGATCCTCAATTCGACACCTCAAAATATTTAGATGTATTGCACATGCTCATGTACCACATCAACTCCGAAAGAAACTTGATGATAAAAGTTAAAGATGCATCTTTGTGGGCTATAATACAAACTCAAAGGCCCACACATTTTACATTTCAGAGACAAAGAAGGTGATTATCAATTGAGATGTGACGTTTGATGAAGGAGGAATGTAAGCTTGGTTGTCAAAGTCCCAAAAAGAACCGAACGTGAATTCAAAAGATTACGAAGATGAGAATGAGCATGGACATCCAACACTTGATGAGCAAGAAACATCCAATAGACAACAAAGGCAACACAAATTAGCAACCATATCACATGTTATGGGTAATGATAAAATTATCCATCGGATGAATAAATCATCAACTTTGCATTATTTGCAGGCCAAGTGATGAGAATTGGAGAAAAGCCATAGATGAAGAAATTAATGCGATTGAGAAAAACAAAACGTAGGAGCTGACATAATTACCGACAGACAAGAAGTTTATAATAGGAGTGAAACAAGTGTACAAGACAAGATACAAACTCATCGATGAAATTGATGGCTTTAAAGCAAGGTTGGTGGTTAAAGGATACAAGCAGAAACTAGATATTAATTATTTTTGAGGTATTTGCTCCTGTTGGAATATTAGATACAATTCAAATGATAATTTCTCTCTCGACTCAAAATAATTGGAAAATACACAAAATAGATAAAATACACAAAATAGATGTTAAGTCAACATTTCTTAAGTTACTTTGGAAGAAAAAATATATGTTGAGCAACTTGCAGTTTGTAGGGTATATAGTTAGAGGAAACGAAGAAAAAGTTTATAGATTGAAGAAAATATTATACGGCTTGAAGCAAGAAAAAGTTTATAGATTGAAGAAAATATTATACGGCTTGAAGCAGACACCAAGAGTGTGGTGCAAGAAGATTGATTCTTATTTTGTGCAAAATGGTTTCTGAAGATGTACATGTGAGCACACGTTATATATCAAGTTCATTGATCCAAGATATGTTCTTATTGTGTGCCTATATGTTGATGATTTAATTTTCACTAGCAATAATTTAAAGATGATTCTTGAGTTTAGGGAGGTAATGATTAGCCATTTTGAAATAACAAATTTGAGCCAAATGTCATATTTATTTGGCATGGAGGTTATTCAATGGAATGATGGCATTTTTATTTCATAGAAGAAGTATGCATGTGATTTTCTAAAGAAATTCAAGATGCAAAATTCAAACCAGTCTTCACACCAGTTGAAGAAAAGTTGAAGCTGACAAGAGAATGTGATGGTAAAATGATAGACTCAACTCTATATTAAAGTTTGATAGGAAGTTTGTGATATTTATTTGCAACTAGACCATATATGGTTTATGGAGTTAGATTGCTTAGCAGATACATGGAAGAGCCACATGATAGACATTTAAAAGGAGCCAATAAGATTTTGAGATATATCAAAGGTACTTTGACGGAAGGAATTTTTTATGCTGAAAATAATGATGTGAAGTTTGTTGGATACAAAGAAAATGATTGGATTTGAGATATAGAAACAAGAAAAAGCACCTTAGGGTATGCATTTCATTTGAGTACTCGTGCAATATCATGATCTTTGAAGAAACAACCCATTGTCGCACTTTCTACAGCAGAAAAAATATATAACAACAACCAATTGTGCTACTCAAACAATATGGATAAGAAGAATTTTAGAAGTGATGCACCAAATGTAGAATAGTCTTACTGAGATATTTTGTGACAACAAATCGACTATTGCACTAGCTAAGAATCCCGTTTTTCATGGACGATCCAAACATATTGATATTCGATTTCATAAAATCTGAGACTAAGTTAAAGAGAAAGGAGTTTGATAGCTTAACTTAAAGGAGACAATGTTGGAAATTAAATCAAGAATACTAGAAAATTAAATAAGTACTATTTACTTCATTCTTCATTATAAAGGAAGCTTATTATTGGACCAAAGTAAATTGTAGACACATAATCACCCTGCTTTACAACCGTTGAGTGTTTTGTCTTAAACATTAAGAATAGTACACCGCCCTATATATACTAGCATTATGTCATGATTAGATTGCAACACCGTTTTTCTTCAGCTTAGTAGATAAAATTTAATATTGTTTAAATATTAAGAATCTAAATCTATAAAAGGTGGTATATATAGTGTGTTCATTAATCAATGTAGTGAATGAAATATTCTGTTGAAGCAAATTCTCTTCCCCTCAATTCTGTCTTAGTGTGTGTTTCGATTTTATGTTCCACTATCATAAGTATTCTCTAAAACTAGTTGTTTATAAGTGAATTGCTTACTTTAGATTGTGATAAATTCATAACAATGTTGAAAACTACAATCAAGAAGCATTTGTTGTTGCAGTCTAATATGTTCTGACATGAGCCCATTCATCTAGTTTCCGAAAACGATGGAATTAACATTGGGGTATGCGATCGGCAAAATGATTTCACATCCAAATACACGGAAAGTAGAAACATGTAGACCTTTACAATTGACAGTTGTACGTGCCCACAATGAAGAATTCATCAGTTGATTTATGACGCACAAACACATGCCACTAACAAGAATAATGAAATTAATTAGTACAACTTTATAGAATATAATTATTTTGGTCTCCTTGAAATTAATATATCAATCCTAAATTAGCATTTTCGTTATGTCAAAGCCATCGGAATGACCCAAGTCCCAAGGTACTGCCATTTGATCGAGGACAACCATTTAAGGTGGTAAATAATCCCCCCCTGAACCGGCATACTCATACTATCTTCTTAACTACAGTTAGTGTAAATGGCAATCCCTGTTAATGCTGCCTATCTCCTCATGGAACTAGTGATCTTCAATCTCACAGATCCACGATGCAATAATCATGCAACTAATGGATTATCTTCCTACCGGGCATGCTCAGACTTATTATTAATCTCGATGAAGAAAGCTTTTGTAAATTTATCTTGTCTTGTTCCTCGTTCTCACACTCACAGTTATATTTTGGCTAGTGCCTCGTTATCAGATAGAACCCTTTCCATGTCCTCCAGATATAGCCATCTTTCCTCTCTGTTCTTCTCATTCTTGATCTCCTGCTTAAAATTAAATTAAAAAAAAAAAAAGGGAATCAATTGTTGGAATAGCAGCAATGAGCAATCCCATTTAATAGTGTCTATTTATGCAGTAAAACATAGCTGTAATACAGATACAATACAATTGTATTAAAAAACTGTACACAGCCCCTTCTATTATGTCACTTCGACTTTGGGTATCTCTCAAAATCCTGGCTTTCTGTACAGTCTACATTAATCAATTATCAATTTCGTTGAACATCAAGAGAGACAGGTGAAAGAAACCATCCTTTATCTTCTTTTCTGGGTAACCTACTCTTTTGGGCAGTACAAGTCTGGGATAATTCAATACAAGGAGAAAGTGGACACTGAGACAAACTTGAGCATTTGATGTTTATATATCAGAACAGGAAAGGCATTATAAATGAAATCAAAGTCGTAGCATACACTGACATGGAAAGAAGATGGTGCAAAATCATCTTGAAATTTTCAGAATAGGTTATCAGGACACAGATATGCATCATTTGAAGTATTGAAAATGGCACAACCAAAAGACGGATCTTTTCCCCTTTTCGTAACATAAATATCAAGTCACTCATAAGAAGAAACATACCTCATATTTCTGTAACAAAGATGTCCACATAGATTTACACTGCCCGGGATTTTTGTTGATCCCATAAGCCAACAAGTTCTTGGATATTTCTTCCCAGAGAACATTTTTGCCCGTCACAAATTGAAATATGTCATTCAATTCCCCGCGCACACCAATCAACTTCTTAACTTCCTCCTCTTTCCATTTGTTTCTCTTCACTAATTTGGAAGGTTTGGCTTCAGAATTTGATGACTTTTCAGACTGGCATTTTTCAGCATCGTCAGGACCATCATTCTTCAGCTGGGATTTCATTCGTGGAACATAACCACTGGAAGCTCCATTTGAGGTAGTGGCATCTTCCTTAGGTAGAACACCTTCAACATCATTATCATCATCTGCACCAATTAATAGAACAAAGTTGAGAAAAGGGATGCAAGATTTAAAAGAAATTAAAGGAGAAAGGGACAGATGGTTGCAGATATGGAGAAAGAGACAAGTGGAGAGAAGGCATAACAGATGTGACAGCTGGTAGGACATGATTGAAGAAGGAAGGTGTGGGAATCATTGAGAGAGAGGGAGAGGAGGGAAACTGAATGGAGGAGGCATATGAGGTGTGAAGCTAGAAATTGTGGGTGCTTGATGTAGGGTAATTCTTATCTCAGTAAGGGGCCACTCTTTAAATAGAAGCTACTATTATCATTTCTGCAAGGAGATCATCTTCATTCATTGTTCATTTTCTTTGTAAGACGCTATCTCCTGTTTTTATACAAGTAAACAGTTTTTCTTATTTCTATTTTGGCTATTCTTTGTTGGTTTCTGTCACTCCCTAAGCAACAATCATGAAGAAGGAGATCAAGACATACTACCCTTCAACTCAGCAAAAAAATGACGGCAGACCCCCAAATTAAAAATTGGGCCAGTCTCAATCAGTTAGTTGGAACTGCTAGTAACGGAGAAAGAGATGATAAGTTATAAATAATAGGAGGGAAATAGTCTTGGTCTATCATTTGGCGGAGGATATTCTATATCCCAATTGTTCTATACTGTTTCTTGATTTCTGTTTCAGTATCATCTTGGTACGGATTCAGAGGTTGCTTGTTCTATCAATAAACATTACATTATTTACCTCAATTCTGACCCAGTTCTACTATGAAATGGTATCAGAGCTCCCAAATGCCAGGGCCTGTTAATAGTTTAACCGTAAAAATAGGCTTTGGAGAAAGGGTTCAAAAGCTGGAGGATAATTAGATCCAGAGAGGGATAGCAAAGAATTCCAATGGAAGCTACAACAAACTCGACTGAGATAAATTAAGGAGCTGCTGGAAAATGCAACTCACACAGTGACAAGAGCCATAAATAATGGGGCAGTTTCTGGTGCATCGACCTTAGAATATGAGCTTTAGGCCAATCTCAAACCCAAAAGCTAACTCCAGAGGTAAGGATAATGTTTCCATATCTTTAGTCAATGTGGGATCTCAACACACTCCCTCACATCCAGAACTAGAAATCTAGAGTGTAAATGTGGGCAAAATAATTGAGATCTCAACACCCTTTTGCGCCATGATTGAACATTTAGAGCTTGGACATGTATTGATGGCCCAATAACAGATCTAGGATAGAACTAGATATCATATTAGAATTTAGACTTTAGGTCTAACTCAACCCCAAAAGTTAGTTCTAGAGGCGATGATTGTTGAATCCATATAAGGACTAATTTTGTTGTATCTCTAGATCATTGAGTCATACAGGCTTTGATACCATGTCGTTAACCAACTATTCCAAAAGCTTAAACTATTAGGTGAAAATACGTGACTGGTATTTATATTATATCTCAAACACATATAACTAAAATCACTTCTATATAAAGTACACAAACAACTACAAGCATACCAACTGTACCTCCAGAATTCTAACATACCAATCATACCTCTCATTTGCATTTTGGTGGATTGATTTTCTTTCCTGTGTTGATGCACCGCATTTCTAAATGTTGATAACCCACCTACATGGGATTTTCCAGACAACCTTGTGTTTATCTCACTAGCGATAACAGCTGCAGGATTTTCTATAGCAAAGGCAATAACTTCAGGCCGTTTGCCACTATACTTCCTCACCATTTTCCTCAACAACTCAGACACAGTTTTTTCCATGTGTCCCAGTGGGCAGTTTACGGGGCAGCTTGAAAGAGCAGCATGGGCAGCTTTATGGAGTGCACCCAACAGCTTCCCTTTGTCAAGCCATAGGCATTTTGTGGTAATCCTTATCTTTCCTTTTAAGGTGTTTTCAACTGAACTGTCTAAGTTTTGAGGGCGACATACTTCCATGCTGTAAAACAATCAATATCAGCATGTGATTGAAAATGTTAAACACGAAATTGATTAACTGAGACTTGAAAAATCTACCTAACCACGATGATGCCATCTAAAGCGATTCTCAATCTTTCTTCAATGAAGAGTTCACTGGATGTACCAAATGCTTTGTCACCATCACTATACTTCAACTACATGACAAAAGGGAGGAAGTATCTCAGAAATATAAATCATAAATTTCTAAAAAAGAGGCCAGTGGAATAGTTTGAGGGCTACAAACCTGAAAATTCTCTTTTCCAAGTGAAATAAAACCATTAGAAAGGACTCTTCTATTTCTCAAATGTGAAACGCCAAGCATTTCTCCGTTCTTAATAACCTGGTGCATAAATCTCATCAGTTGCTTCAATATTTTATGCAATAATTAATATGGCATGTTTATCTAAATCTTGTATGCTACTAGTTTCTCATCTATCCATAAGAACTTCCAATAAGGAGGATATAACTCACAGCAGTGTGTTGAATTCCAGTTGACTTTCCAAGTAATTCATGCTCCTTCAAGAACAAGAGCTCTCCATGAATGGGAAGAAAATGTTGTGGCTTCACAATTCTAAGTACTTCCTCCTGCAAGAATATACATTTTTTCCAATAAAATGTCATATCAAAGACAAAGCCATTCAAAATGAAGCATATTAGAAGAGAAATATTAGATTTAGTAAAGTGAAAATGCATCAAGACAAAGTAATTAGTTTGACAAGGCTTGATTATCCATGTGACATTTTGTTACCTCGACATCTAGTAAAAGTGTAAAACCATGTTCACTTTTCCTTTAAAATAAGAATATTCTTCAAATTCTTTTTGGTTTATAATGATCTGATGGTGTTGCATATCTAGCTTATATTTAACAGAAAAAAATATGAAGAAAAAAAAATGAAAATATGAACAAAAAGGAAAACAATAGGTGGTACTTAAAAGAAAATTTTACCAGTTCACCACGATGTGCATGACCAGATGTGTGCAGACATTCATTCTTTCCCATGACTATGGTTGGCCCAATCTCTGATATGCGGTTTAGCATTTCCATAACACGAGACTCATTACCGGGGATAACCTAACAGTGATGTAAAAAGCAGAGGACAAGTTTACAACATAAACTGACTTTTCGATAAAAAGATTTGCGATTTACCATTTCCCTTTGTAGATTTTTTACAGAAATTAATACAATCAAAAGTACTTGCTCAAAACTCAGAAGTTATTAATAGAAGGGATTGAAATTTGAATGTAAAAACAGTACATATTAAGTTCATCCACTGATATCAGTTGCTTAGCAACCTAGGAAGGGCAAAAACTTCAAAGTAATAATTATTATATTAATATACTCGTGTCTTTTCCAAAAAAATATATACTTGTGTCGTATACTTCATTGGCACTACAAATACTCCTAACCGCATTTTGCAGTTTCCTTTTAATTTCTGAACTTTTATACCAACAAAAAGAGGAACACCACAATAATTAAATAAAGAAATTTTATTGTGTCTGCAATGACTCCATGATCACTTTTGAAACAATCATTTCTCTTTTGATTTAAAATCTGTGTTTTATGTTAACCTCATATGAATTTAGATCTGTGTTTTCAAAACTTCTATACCAACACAAAGGGGAAAACCGCAATAATTAGATAACTCGAGGTTTTATTGTGTCTGCAATGGCACCGTGTTCACTTTTGAAATAACCATTTTTCTTTTGACTTAAGATCTTTGTTTTATGTTAATCTTACATGAATTTTATTGTATCATAGGCATGTTGTATGCTACAATTTTCTAAAAATGCCCAAGCCCCGTGCAGTATCCATGATTTCTAGGGTACAGCAAACATGCTTTAATAAGTCAAGGCAGATACCCAATGCGGAACTTTGTTATCATACCTTAGCTGAATACAGCACAACGTCTTCCTTTGTCAATTTGAAAGAATGACCACTTCCATAAGATGCAAGATTCAAGGCAGCACGTGGTTCTGCCTGACACAATAGCAAATATTCATTCATATGCCAGAAGTTTGTTCCTTATCTGCAGTAGGTGGAAATGGATAGTCTATAAAGGACCTTGAAAACAACTTACTTGAGAACCCGTTGTTACAATCAGCAAATCCTTAGGCGCATAAGCATCAATATCCTCTGTTTTCACCTATGTAAAATTTAGAATTAATTAAGAACACACAGCATGAATGAGACTTACAACTGCTCTAATAAATAAGTCCTATCATGAGTCAAGTCCAAAGATAAAACATTTACCTCTAAATATACCTTAATGGTTTGACCTACAGTTTCCATGGTCTCCATTTAACTATTGTCTATTCTCCATCTAGTTAATCCTCCTTACTATTACTTTTATAGATTTTCTTTAAACATGCCCAAACAACTTAAAACGGGATTACAATGGAGGCTATCCAAATTTTCTCTCTAATGTATGTCAAATCCAGTCTTGTCTTATGTAACACTAATCTAACATTAAATTTTAATCTGTGACGCTAAATAGTAAATACAAGGTGGAAACAAGGGTATACATGTGTCATTAATATTTGTGTGGCACCTATATATACTTGTTTCCACCTTGTCTAACTTGGCACCTGTATGACTCGTGACTAAACAATATAATAAAATTTTAACAAGAGGAAAGTGCATCAAAGAATCGGTTGACCAAAAAAGTCAAGGTGTTAAGCAACATACAATTAGGCTCCAGAGATGACAAAAAGTAGCTATGGGTGAAGGTGTATAACAATGAAAGGTCAATCAAATAAATAAAAGGCAGAATGAAAAATAAAGTATAATATGTTTATTACCAGAGTGGATGGATCAATTGGAACCTTTCCGTCCTTCCAAGCTGCATCCAAATACGTCCTCAAAGACATGCCAGCAAATACCTGATAGAAAAATCATAAAACTATAAATGTAGGTTTTGATCAATTAAACTACACAAGCTAGGACATAAAATAAACATACCAACTTTCTGCCAGTCAAATCAGCAGCAGCTTTCACACTTCCAAGACGATTAATATTTGACGCAAACTGGGTTAATATAACCCTTCCTTTAGCAGCTGAAATATGCCTCACTAATGCATCAGCAACAACAGACTCACTCATTGTCCTTCCAGGTGAGAGTACATTCGTTGAATCACTCATCATCTGCAGAGCAATTCCAAAACACTGTTTACTTCTATCCTTTGCCAAAATTTAAGAAAAAGACAATCGAAATTCTACATGTGTAGCGATAATAAGGCACGGTAGAAAATAAGAAGGAACCAACAGAATTTTTAAGCATGTTCAAGCTACAAGGAACTTTAAACCTACATCCACAGAGAAAACAGAGATAATTTACTATAACTAATGAACATTATATGAATTAGCCACTCAGCGATCAAACCCAATACACTCAATGTAATTTATGTGAAGACCTATCAGTCTAATCCATCCATTTCCACCACAATATTCCATGAAAAATAATTGAGGTCAGGTACATGTCAGATCTATCCCAAATTTAAATAAAAAGCCACTTATAACATAACATATTTGAATTTCATCAAACAATTGAGAACATAGCTCAACTGATATCATTGAAAAAATAAATCACCAAGAAGACTGCCCTTCAAAACTTTAAAAAGTAGAAAAATGCTACCCTCTTGAGCTCCTCTACCAGCACAAAACTTATCATGAAAGCCATATTCACCTTGAAAGGGCCTATTATACTTACCACCCAGAGAAACATCACAGCAATTCAAAATACAAGTGACTCACCAATGTGACTCCTTCTTTGGAGAGTTCCTCTAGAGCTTCACGGTCGAATATTTTACCATCTAATGGTGTTTCATCAATCTGTTGACTTAGCATGTTCAGAAACAGGAGATTCAAGGTAGATGGAAGGTACAGTGCATTGAGAAACAAATTAAAATTCTAACCTTCCAATCCCCAGTATGAAGAATATTACCATCAGAACAGCGAAGAACTAATCCACAGCAATCTGGAATAGAATGGGTCACTGTGATAGGCTCTATCTCAAATGGCCCAGCCACAAACTTCTTCCTTGTTCTAATTAGTTTTAGTCGGGATGGAACAAAAATACCATGATCCTTCAATCGTTTTTTTATAAGCTGTTAAAAATAAATAAAAAGAAATGTTACCTTCTATGGACTTAATGAACAAAATAAGCAATGTGCCACAATTTCCAAAAACAATAAATATTAATATGGTTACACACAGTGAAGAATTTAAAAAAATTTGTCAACTTCAAGATATGTTAGCACTAACGTCAAATTCATATCACTTACTACGGAACACTATTGTTGATTCATATAACAAATGAACTAATTGGAAATCAGCATTTTACTAATAAACAATAAAGTAAGGTAATAATTACAAGACTTTATAGATTTCTTCTTACCTCCATTGTAAATGATGAAGCAAAAATTGGTGTATGAGAATCCAACACTGGGATGACCTAATGAACCAAGTCAAAGTTATAGTAACTAAGAGTGTATATACCGAAATGACAAACTATATAGTTATAATAAAGAAATAATAATCAATTATATTGAATGCTGGAGTAAAAACAGAGTATTATAAACATACAGGAAGAGCAAAATACTTTTTCATTACAGAACTGAGGACTGAAGAATTCCTATTCACAAAATAATGGTATATATGGTTGTTTTGAGTTTCTCTTGGTCTTACGATGTTTCCCCCACACTTTTAGGGTGTAAGTAACTAAATATGACACTAATGTTGCAGCTTTCTAAGCAAATTTTTTTTAAAATACAATACCCTGCCAAGCAAGGGCAGCAGTCACACATAGCAAAAGGGAGTTCACACAACCATTACTTTAAATATATGATATAACTTGTAAAAGAGTACATTATGAGAAGCCAGTAAATATATTCATCAGTCTAGTACTTAAACATGCTATAATCCAAAAGACACTAACTAGAGACCTAATATATTGGATTGTAATTCTATATCTTCCTTGAAGCCCGTTGCATTTCCTAAAAATTATCATAGCAGTAAAGGCACCAATTACTGGTCCATTTGTCAAATTAAGTGAGCTTGTTTAAGTTTGGTCTCAGTTTCTTATGGTAGAACGCATCATACATTAGGTGTTGTATCGCATGATAAATACTCACACAGATGTAATAGCATAAGTCAGAAAGAACTAGTCAATAAAAGAATATATTTCGTTGGAGTATTGGAAGCATTACCCAAGGCAATGCACCAATATGATCTTCATGACCGTGTGTTATAACTACAGCTTCAATCTTGTGGCTCCACTTTTTAATAAATGTTGTATCAGGTATTATCTTTTGGACTCCAAGTTCTTCATAGCTGAAACAAGTGAAACAATGTATAAATAAAAGGTTGGTTAACCTACAAAGTAAATGAAATCAGAGCAAAAGACAATCGTGCAGCATCAATTTGACAGTACTTAAAAGTGAAAATGGGATTTAAAATTTTCAAATCATCATCTTTATACATAAACCACACATAAGGGAGGGGCAACAAAGTTGCAACTTGAAAGCCCTACCCTGGAAACATGACACCGGCATCGATGAGGATATAACGATCGTAGTTCCCAACAAGCATGCAATTCATCCCAATTTCACCCAACCCACCAATAGGAAGAACTCGGAGGGGTGGTCCATCTGAACCTTCGTAAAATTGCTCCATCCTGCGTTGGACAGAGTCTTCCATACTTTTTCTAGGACCTTCAATGCTTCCTGGTCTTTTCCGCAGTACTTTGGCTCCATCAGTATCTACTCCAAACAAACACTATAAACTACAAACACAACTTGTATATATAAAAGAATAATCCATTCATAAGATTAAAATTACACTCGAAACAAAACAGCATTATGATTCAAGCCACATATAGAGATACACAAACAGTAATGCAATACAGTAGATTTCATTTTTGAAGCAGAGAATGAATTCCACGCAAATTCTCCAAAACCACTTTAAAACGTGCTTAGATTAGACTTTGGTGTTCAGAAAATAACTTAGAACTATGAATGAAATCGTAATTGGAAAATTACCCGCAGAACCGCATATGTTTAATCCAAGTTATTCAAATTTCATAAAAAAAAATAGATAAATAAATAAATAAACCGTTTGTTCTGGAATTGAAAAGATAAAAGCAAGAAATAGAAGAGAGGATAAATTACTTGGGAGGGCATTGGAGGGAAAAGAGCGGTAACGGAAACGCCTGGTAGAGCGAGGGCGATATGTTCTGTTGTAAAAAAGGACGTTGTGAGAAGAAAGGGAAAGAGAAGTAAACGTAGCCATGATTGTGTTCTATTCTATGAATGAGAGAGTAAAACGAAACCCTAATAATTTGTGAAATAGGGGGAAATGGAATGGAGAGGAGAGGAGAGGGTTTTGGGGTAGAAGCTGCTACTCAAAGTTTAGTTCGAAGCGGGAAATGGCTATTGCACTTAACCGGTATCTTTTGTGTATATACCAAAACCAAATGTTTCTCTTATCACATTGAGACACATGCTCGTTCTTTACATTATTTGAGAATGGTTATTATATAGTTTTCATTTGTGGATATTATATAGATTTTTGAAGAAATATAAAAATAAGTTTAATAAAATTAGATTTAGAATGATTGGATAAGATTGATTATTTTTTTTAAACTCTAATTAAATAATATTTTTTTTAAGATCTAAGTTTAGATTCTTTCATATAATTTATTTTTGATTGAAGTTTATTGACTATTTAAATTTAATTATTTAATTATAAGATTGAATTCATCTAAAATGATAATAAATTAATGTAGTATATACATCAATAGTTAATGAAATTTTATTTTTTATATACATTTAGTATAGAGTCTCTTTTCAGAAACATAAAATTTGAGCCTAAAACATCTTGTATATACTACTCAAATCTCTAACTATCCTAGTGGATTAGTATAAAATAATTTATATAATAATTAGTAAATATATCATATATTAAATTTTTTAATATGTATGTGATTTTTTTTATTCCTTACTTTTATCAAGAATGTGTTATTATTTATCATGATATGGTTTTACATGTAAACTATATATTTAGAACTAAATAAAATAAATTGAGATTAAAAATATGAACTAAAAACATAATATAA
>JBBPBT010000347.1:4346235-4372016 GCA_037974875.1 Cicer bijugum
ATTTACAATAAAAAAAAAAAAATCAAATGTTAAAATAAAGTCACCGCTAAAATAAAAAAAAAATGTCTCAAATAAATTTAGCAATATTAAATAATTTCAAAATTTTAGTTTGAATTGAATTAACTAATGGATCATTTTTAGTCTTTTAGTTTGGTTGAATTAATAAATAAAAAACAACTAAAATTAGAAGGAAAAAGATAAATTTTTTGATTAATGTAGATGTAATTGTCCCATTTGTTGAGCTGGATAAATGTAGATTAGGAAGGTCCACATCAAATTATGAGGGGCTCCGCTATATTTTTCTATTAATTCATTACCCTCCTTGTTAAGGTATTGCTTATCTTCCAACACAACCACTGACCTCCCTCTCCATAGAGCAACCGCGCCAATGAATCACCAGCTTGAAATCCATTATTATATCTAATATAACAATGGCTGCTTCAAAAATTTCGTGGAAGTGCACTGAATATTAGCATGTGCATTGAAGGATATTCTAAAAAATAATATGGATAAAATATGATAATGTGTTAATTTTCTTCAACTGAATGGAGATGAAAGAGTGAAACAACTACTATGGTGACTGTTGTTTTGGTCGTTCGTAGAGAGACGAGGTTTGAGGCTAATTAAGAGCACATGAGTGAAGAAATGAGGTTGCCTTGTGGAGAGGGATGTCGATGGTTGCGTTTGGAAGAGGTAATGAATTAAAATAAGTCTTGCCCCGTTTAACACATGTGAGGTTTGTGCACCATAAACGCAGCCAATTTTTAGTGTAACGTTCTTTTTTTTATTTTTACAATATCCTTCATATAAATAGAAATATTAAGACAAAAATTGATATATTTAAACTAAATTTTAATGAGATACATTTATCTTTTAATTAATATTTATATTTATAAGTAAAAAGTTGATAAATCAAGTTTATATATATTATTTTAGATAAAATAATAATTAAAAAAAAAATATATATATATATATATATATAAATATTTATATGGAAATTATATTTGATTATTAATATATATAATTTAATATTAATTAACGATATGATTGATAAAAACACTTACGTTAATCTGTTGGGGTATTGTTTTTCTAACTTGAGATTGCCTATGTAACTGTAGCTCTGCCTTGTGATTTGAGTTGATGCAAGCTCTGGCTGTCATGACTAATAACTGTTGTCTACTTGTTGCATGTTTGGATAGATTGGTTTGTGTTTCATATTTGTGAAATTTGAGGAATACTAGATTACCAAGAGTATTTGACAATGGGAGAATGGATGCCGCCATATAATTTGGGTGGGAAGAATCTGTGAGCGAATGAATATTTAGCTAATTATGGGGAAATAGTGTCATATATAAGTATTGCATCTGTTACACACACTTCAATGTTATTTACCACTTGTGAAGATGAATGAATAGATATATAGCCTAATTACTGGCTAAAGGGTAATACTGAATTGCCTTTAAATACCACCATAAATGTCTAACTACCTATATCAAATATCCAACCTAACTTGTATTATTGGTAGCATTACATCGTGCTATTAAATACTCCCTTGGTCTAGTTAGCAATACAAATTGAGATCGAGTGATGATAAGGAGAGTTATGTCGATACTGGTTAAACAATTAAAATAGAAAATAGAGAAAAAAATCATTTTTTTTTTATAATTATAATTATAATTATAATTTTTAGATTTTTTAATAATTTTTTAATATTTAGATTCTTAACAAATATCTTAAGAATACTTGTTAGTATTTTTTTTTAAAATAAAATTTTAAAAAATATGTATCTATTATTTTGAAATTGATATTTTTAAGGGAACTTTTACGGTTCTTTAAATCAATTAATTAACAATTTTTTATTAGTTAAAAAGTTATTTGTTGACTTTTGTATTTTAGAAAAATTTATTTCATAAAAAAATATTATTTTATTTTATATAAGCATTATACTAACTTTTTACATTTTATACAAATTCACTTTTATGAGTAATAAAAGTTCAAAAAATTTACTATTATAAATAATAAAAAATCAAAAAAATTAAATGTTATTTCGTTGACAATTTTAATAAATAATATTTAATTATTATAATTTTTTAAACGATAAAAATAGTTTTTAATAGAAAAACTCATTAACTATTAATTCAAAGACTAAATATACCTATATATTTTGAATTGACACATATATAGTAAAATTTCTCTATTTTCTATTCAAAAGTTCTTAATTATTTTCTTTTACAAGAATACTTGTTAGGATAAGCTAAAAATTATTCATTTCGTCCTTAATTATAAGCATATATTAAAAAATAAATTCCCCAAATATAAGTTACATTTATTATTTTTTTTTCATTTAAATATATTTCTAATTGATACTTTTTTGATTTTAAATATAAAAAAAATATCAATAAAAATAGATATACTTAATCTAAATTTTAAATCAAATCTATCAATATAGTGACATAATATACAGTGGCGGAGCTTGACCGAAAAGTTTGGGGTGGCCGAAATAAAAATATAACACTTTATATAAAAATAAAACACTTTATATGGACAAAAAAACTCAAACAAAAATGCAACAAAACTCAAATATCTTGTATGCAACAAAAAAACTCAAACACAAAGTCAAACACCTTATGTGCGACAAAAAAACTTAAACACTTTATATTGACATAAAGTCAAAACCTTATGTGCAACACAAAAACTCTAAACAAAAATCAGCACTAACGTCTAATTAAAATTCCAAATCAAAATTTCAAACTCCAAATCAAAGCTCCAAACTCAACAATAACAATATAAGCTTTAAATTTCAAGCTAACAAAAATCAACACTAACTAACAAAAAGATGGGCATTTTAGTCATTATATCTATAAAAAAAATTTTTGGGTGGCCGTGGTCCCCTCAGTCCCAAGGAAGCTCCGCCCCTAATAATATAGTGACATAATTTTATCTTATATTTAAGATCAAATAAAATACTACTCATCCACATAATTCTAACATTAAATTTAATAAATTATCTTTTCTTATTTTCTCACTTAAGAGTCCGGGGAAGATAACATTATATTACTCAGTTACTGACACCTTTAGTTATCAATTTAATTGGCTCTATCAAGTGAGAACTCACATATTTTTCTACAACTAACGAAGCATAATTTATACAGTACGAAAATTTAAATGGATGTAGTCTTATGATATTGGTGTTACAGTGGAGGTACTGGAAGATTCCTATGATAACATTGGAGCTGCTGTTGTTATGGAGTTGCATTTTGTTGGAATTCCATTATCAGTGTGAATAATCCTATGTCAACTAAAAATTGAGAAGATCTTAAATATATAAAAAATGTAATTTATATATTAAATACTTTAAAATTTTAAATAAAGATACAACTTCAAATTTCGTAAAAATTTTAAACGTTTTAATTAATTATTCTCGACACTATCCCAAACTTCCCCAAAACGGAATAAAACAAGTTTGGTGAAGAGTGCAAGTTGAAAAGAAAAATGGCGCAAACAAGTGAAACTCTAACATGTAATTTAATGTTGTCCGTGCATGTTTGGTTGAAAGTTGAAAGGAAGGTGAATGTCAATGATGTGCTATAGTCATGGGTACCGGTGATAATAAAGAAAAAGTAAAATCCATACACGATAAAAAATTTGTAATATAAATTGTGCATTTTTATTTTTCAAAAATATCACTTTTTTAAAATAGAATTATTATATATAAAATAAAAAATTTGTATTATAAATTATACATTTTAATTTTTTCAAAAATATTACTTTTTTTTTTTATAAATTTAGTTATCATTTGTAGAATTTTAACATGTGCCCTTAATTAACGTGTAAGAGCATATATTAATACGATCCTAAAAAATAAATACTTTAAATAAAGACACAGTTTAACTACAGACCAACAAATTTAATAAATACAAGTAATTTATTTTAAAAATACAAAAATAGACACATTTACTATACTACTCATTTGTACTAATATGCGTGACTAGTCAAACAGAGGCTTCTAAAGAGGGAGAGAGGGTGTATTTCATATTCCATCCCTTTGTTTTATAATAATGGTTATTTTGTTTATGCATATAGAAAATTATTAAAAATAAAAGAAAAAAGAATAATTATTTTATTAGACTATTTTTTTAATAATTAGTGTGTTTCTGTCTGTCTTAAATACGAAGTACAATAAATATTTTGAAAGTAGTGTCTATGATAATAATTGAAAAAAAAATAACAATGAAAATTAAAAATTATATTTATTTTGAAATCAAATTTTATCTAAAGTGATGTTCATTGTCAGATGAATAGAGTATCTTTAAAAAAAAAATTATTTTTTATTTTTTTGAAAATAGTAAAAAAAATTATATTCTCTAACTTATTCTTTTTTTGAACTTGTTCGGTCTAAATAAGTGAAGTTATTGAAAATAAATTCTACATTAACTAAATAATATTTTAGGAATTATAATATTAAATGTGGTACAATTAGTAAAAAAAAATTATCTTTGAGACTACTAAATATATTTTTTTACCTTTATATTTGAGACTAAATAAAATAATTTAAAGATAATTATGATTCAGTTCGTAAGATTTAACTTAACTCCCATAAAGATCTAAGTTCAAATATGTTATCAAGATGACGGATCACGTTAGAAGATAATATGTAAGTACATTTATCAACTCTTTAATCGTTAAAACATTTTTAATTTTGGTGAATCATTGATATCTAACTTTTCTAAACTTCTTGTATCCAAAAAATAGTAATTTATAGATAAATAGATATACTTTAATTGAAAAACTATGTGTCATTAATAACAACCTCTCGTTTTTGGTTAGCATTCCATTCAAACTATTAGATGATGTAAATATTCTTAACACATATAATTATGGTATAATGTATCAATTTTAAGTTGAAAGTCTTAGTCGTGCACTGATTATAATGAAGGCAATAATAGTGTCAAACTACATATTGCAGATTTTGGAGCTATATTGTAGAAACAATAAGTGGTTTGCACAACATATTTGTATAACTTTTATATAGATTTATGCTGACCATATTTGTCTTTATATTATGTTACTTGAATGTGATATAAATAATGTATTTTCCATGTATTAATATGTGGGTTAATATATGGCGATGAAGAAATAAAACAACCGACATAATTTTTAAGGTTAGCATTACCATTTAATATATATTATTTTGGAAAGCAAATTAATGTATATTAATGCATGTAAAGATTTTTACTATCTAGTTTGGAAGTGATGGCTACCATGGACCCACGGGCGGATGTATGTTGGCACCCATAAGGGCTCTAGTCTCTGCAAGCATTTTCACTCTTTAAATTTTAATGGTCATGTTAACGAGTGTTAAAGTGTTAAAGAAATTGAAAAGAAAATGGAAAATATAATATATACTATAAAGGGTCATTCTTTGTTAATAATCCAGTGTCCTAAAGACACGTGTTAGTATAACTCAAAAGAAAATTAAAAATAACTGTTAGACTTAAAAGTTTAATTTTTTTACAATTTTAAAGTATACAATACTATAAAACATACGCTTCATGATTTCAATATATAATATAAATATCCTTATAAAAAAGTTCTATTTATATATAACTAATATCATTTAAATTTTCTCCAATCTCCTTGAACCAAATACAAATCATTAAAAATTATTCTCTTTTCTTCTCCTCATTTGAATGAAACATGTATTTACTTTATTTTCATCATCTCTATTAAAATCTCTTTCATCTTTTTCTCTATATTGAACCAACTAGACCCACAAAATTACGGTGAACGAACATGTATATTTGTTTGGTGTTTTGAAATTCAAACTGATTGGTTTTTGTGTTTTTGTTTTTAAGATAATATTAGTCCTTTATTTTTTTTTTATTTATATGCAATCAACCATCCTAGAGTAAAATCTAAATTATTTAAATTCTAGAGTAAAATCTAAATTATTTAAATTTATAAATAAATTATTCAATCTATATTTATTGGACATTTCCAAATTACATATATCATATCTTCTTTGTTATCTCATTGCTAGAAGTTGTTCTTGTATTACCTTATTTGCTAACTCCACTAGCCCCTTGTGTTTCATCTCACATTTGCTTGTGTATGCATGCCTTTAAATCGTGATAGGTAACAAGTAATATGAGGTGCAAGCAAAAATCGATATTGCCTTTATATAAGATATGCTTTTATACAGATTTAGGTTTTAAACTATTAAAAAAATCTATCAGAAGTTTAAGTCTTAAAATTTGAGAGTTTATTCTGCTACTATAATGCTCTTATATATTTAAACATATTAATAAGGGACTTTTAATAACATATAAATGGAATAAGAAATTATCTAATTTTTAGAGTTTCTTCTCTCACCACAAAATTATTTAAATTGATTAATTTAGTCATGTTAATTAGAAGTTTTTGAAAATATATAGATGCAGAAAAAACCATCTAATTTTTTTTATTAATCAAACTTATACTTTATAGTGTTTAAATTGACTCAACTTATTGACATTCTTATGCTTCCCCCACAATTAGATTACATCTCCTACCCCTTACACCTTCCTCATCCATCCATCCATCTACACCCCAAAAGTATGCTTGATATATCCTTCCTAAAAAATTTACTTGCATAATTTAAGTACGAAAGAATTTTCTCATCAACAACCATTTTGCTTTATCGACTATATGAAAGATTCTGACCAAAATGATAATAAAATGATTTTAAATAAAGTTATCCCAATTTATACTATTCGATTACTAAGACTATATTATAAGATAGAAAATAAAAATTTTCTAATAAAGAAACTTTATGAAGCTCCCAACTGAATCTACAGTGGAACAAGAAAAAAATCTATAAAATCAAATCAGATTAAGAATTATACTACATAATAAAAAGGAAGAGAAACTATAGATAGAAAAAATTGAAAGTAGTGTGGCAAAACGGACCAATCCACCTTGTCTCGTTATTAACCCATTTTAAGAGATAATGGTTGAAAACTTCACCTAGCCCTTTTCTAAGGCGGGCTGTTGGGCTGCCCCATCAAAATTTAAAAATAAATTTATTAATTATTAAATTCATAGAAACTATATAAAAAGTGTAAACAAAATCAAATTAAAGACCCTTTAATAAAACTAATATTT
Source organism: Cicer bijugum (assembly GCA_037974875.1). NCBI lineage: Eukaryota > Viridiplantae > Streptophyta > Magnoliopsida > Fabales > Fabaceae > Cicer > Cicer bijugum. Next base: position 4,353,379 of record JBBPBT010000347.1, read on the forward strand.
AAAAATTAATGAGTCTAATAAAAAATGTAGAAATTATCAGTTATAATTCATCATAAAAAAATATAAAATAAACCAACAAAAAATTATAATAAAAAATTAATGTGTTTATCGATTCACAAACTATTAGATATGAAACTAAAATTACGAAAAAATTGTAATAATATATACTAACTAGTAATGACACGTTGAAAATGCCAACTTTTCCTATAAAAATCGAGTTAAATGGGCCTCGCGATGGACCCAACCCGTTTTGTAAAGGGTGGAATTTTGATGCCTTATAGCTTTTTCTTAAGAAAATATAGTTCTTGCTTTTGATACAAGCGACAAAATGGGCATTGAAGAAAGAACCAGATGCAAACAACACATTGCTCATATCATATGATACTAGATTCTGATGCTAAAGCAGTTTTTTTTTTCGTTTAATCTTTGTGATTTGATGTTGGAGAAACATACTATAAAATTTAATAAAATTGCCAAGTTCAACCTTTGATCTAGTATAGGGATGACAATGGGTAGGGTTTGGGTAGGGTACTATAGTACTCATACCCATACCCGCAGTTTAAAAAAATACTCATACCCGTGTCCGTATCCTCTTGGGTATCAACTTTAATACCCGTACCCTTACCCTCTGGGTACCTAAGTGCCCGTACCCGTACCCATTACCCACACTTTAACTAAAATAAATCGATAAATAAATATTATTTTGTGATTAAATTTAAAAAGGATAAATACCACCTATAGTCCCTTAACTTAATTTCAGTTAACGTTTTAGTCCTTTATCTTTTTTTTCTCGATTTTGTCCTTTATTTTAATTTTAAGTGACAATTTAATCTTTTTTGTTTTAAAATGTTAACAATGTTATCATTTTTTTTACAAAAATTCATCAAAATTTTCAAACAAAACTCATAAATTTAGTTATATTCTTTAATATAAAATAAACTTTATCTAATTTGTAACTCAAATCTTCAAATAAACTCATATTTGTCATTCTTTATTTGATGTTGTTAGAGATAAAAATATGAGTTTATTTAAAGATTTAAGTTATAAATTTGATGAAATAGCATTATATTGAGGATGATAAAAATATGAGTTTATTTAAAGATTTAAGTTTATTTTTGATGAATTTTTTGAAATTTTGCATAAAATAAGGATAAAATTGTTGATATTTTAAAACATAAAAGATCAAATTGTCACTTAAAATTAAAATAAAGGACCAAATCGGGGAAAAAAAAAGATAAAAGACTAAAACGTTAACTGAAATTAAGTTAAGGGACTATATGTGGTATTTACCCATTTAAAAATTATCCAAATATCATAAAATATTATAAACCAAAATATTTTCTAACTCAAAACATTTCAAATGAACACTCGTTACAATAATATTTTATGAAGTTGCAAGTCTTACGACAATATTATTTGAGATCAGTAAAAATAATTTATAAGTTGCAAGTATAATTATAAAGACACAATTAATAAGATATAATTCTTAGTTATAAAGTCACAATTATTTAACTATTAATCATAATCAAATTCTTAAAAAGTTTGCAAACTTTTATCTTTTGATTTGATTATAAATATTGTAATGGTTCAATGATATTAATAGATATTAAAATATAAAGAAAAACAATTAATTAAACTAAATATTAATATAATAAATAAATAATATATTTATATAAGTGCGGGTGCGGGGCGGGTACTATAGTACTTGTACCCGTACCCATACCCGCTTAATTTTGCGGGTAATTACCCGTCCCCGTGCCCATACCCATTATGCGGGTTTTTACCCTACCCATTGTGGGTTTTTTTTGCGGGTACCCACTGGGTCTGGGTCTAATTGCCACCCCTAATCTAGTATGGTCTCACAAACAAATTTAATATTGGTCCATATTAAATGTTACCAATAGTTACACTTACCCATACTTTGCACATGTTCCTAAAAAAAAGGTTTAATTGAACCCATCTTATCCCGAATTTCCAATTTATATTTGTCCAGAAAATAACAAAATCAAATATAACAATTAAAAAAAAAAGAGTTCAGAAAAAAAGTAGAAAAAACATGAAAAATACACAAGAGTTATCGATGTTTGAAGCAATAATCTCCTACATCCTCAATTACTTTATATTTTTTTTATCAATAATTAAGTAGAGTACAATATTTTTCTAATTCTCAAAATTTTTGTTCTATGCTCATGTGAACCCTCCCCAATTGATCTAAAAATCACTTATTGACATTAGCATTACTTCCAACAAGCTATAAGTCATGGCTCATATAGCTATCCCTTCCCTCCAATTAGATATCACCGTAACTAACTAACTATAACTAACAAAACATAAAATGAGGCAAACAAAACAAAAGCTATCACATTAGTTTAATATAAAGTTATAAACTTTCACTAATTAATAAACACAATTATGATCCATTAGACTTTCACACTATTAAAGTTATTAGATCGTAAATTGGTATGGATTCTCTATCTTAAAATCTTATGTATGTGGTGATTTTATTTTTATCTCTTTTTTAATCAATATTTCTCTTTCATCAAAATAAATTTTATTAATCTATTTTAATCATTGATTGTTTTTCAAAATACATTAAAATTGTCAAAATTATAAACATAAAAAAAAAAAAAGTAGATAATACAAATCTGTCTCAAATGAGACATTGTGTTTACCATTGCTTTATTTATTTATTCATTATTATTATTATTATTATTAATATTAATATTAATATAGTTTACTGTTTGTTGATATTAATGGTGTATAACTCTCATCCTTGTTATCACTATAGTGCTAAACTTCCTCACCCAAATCAATATCCCCTCATACTGTTGGGTTTTGGGCTCCCTTCCTATGTGGAGAAAGGCCCAATATGTGCGAGCCCATGAGTCTCACTTAACTAAGTGGAGAGATGTCAGATTAGTGGGCGAGAGAGCTGAATTCAGAGAGAGAGACAAAGAGAAAAGTGAGAGAGAAAGAGTAAACCCTATTTTTGCATAAAACAGAGCAGTTGTACTAGATTCGCGATATCTCCTTCGTTCACCGTCGGATCGGGCTGAAATTTTGACAGCAGGTTCGTGACTAGTGGTACTTCATTCTGACCGTTTGGATAGTCGATCAGATGTCTGAGGTGGGAGAAATCGAACTCGGACAGCAGCAGTTTTTCTGGTTTTTTTTGCTGAACTTTGTTCTCAATTTCATGCTTGTTTTCTCATTGTTTTGGCTGATTGTTGTGTTGGTTACCTTGCTGTTTTTGGTTGGTTACTGAGCACGAATTTGTGCCATATTTGAAACTCTCTTGTACCCATATTTTGATCATAGTGGAACTCTATTACTGACTTGGTCCCGTGGTTGTTTACTTCTCACATTGGGAATGTTTTTCCATGTTAAAAATTATTGTGTCCTTTGTGATGGTGATTTTATTTGCTGTAATTATTTGTTGATTGCTCCTCACAGATTCTTGCAAGTTTGGGAAATTGATTATCCGCTGCATATTACTCTGTTAGAGTTGTTATTATTATTTGTTGCTGTATTTCCCATCAGAGTGGCATCAGAACTCTTCGGTTAAAGGGTTGTTTGACTTGTTTGAATGATGGAGGCAAATACAAATAGAATGATTTGTTTGAATGGCACTAATTATCACTTATGGAAGGGGAAAATGAAGGATCTGTTATTTGTGAAGAATTTGCATCTTCCTGTGTTTGCTAGTGAGAAGCTAGAATCCAAGACTGATGAGGATTGGAGTTTTGAACATCAGCAGGTCTGTGGTTTTATTCGGCAATATGTAGAAGACAATGTTTATAATCACATTGCTAATGAGGAACATGCAAGATCCTTGTGGAAGAGATTGAATCTTTGTATGCTTCTAAATCGGGGAATAATAAGTTGTATTTGTTGAACTCCTTGATGAATTTGAGGTACAAGGAGGGGACTTCTATTTCAGATCACTTAAATGATTTTCAAGGGCTCCTAGATCAATTGTCAGGTATGGGTATCAAATTTGATGATGAAGTGTTGGGACTATGGCTACTGAATACTCTACCAGATTCTTGGGAAACTTTTCGGGTTTCAATTACAAACTCAGCTTCTGATGGTGTTGTCTCTTTGCAAAGTGTAAAGGGAAGTGTTCTTAATGAGGAGATGAGAAGGAAGGCACAAGGTACTTTATCTCATTCCGAGGTACTTGTCACTGAGAACAGGGGCCGAAGTCAAAGAAAGGAAGCGAAAGGGAACAGACAGAATAACAGAAGTGCGAGTAGAGAGAACAACAGAAGTAAGTCGAAGTCTAGACACAAGAATGTGAAGTGCAATTATTGTCACAAAATGGGGCACATACAGAGGAACTGTTTCATATGGAAAAGGGAGAGCAAAAACAATAACAGCAAGCAGAGAGATCATGATGATGATGACCATGTTACTACTGCTACTTGTGATGATCTGATTATTCTCCGTGACTATGACTCAGTCAATCTTGTATCAGATGAGAGCATGTGGATTATTGATAGTGGTGCTACACTGCATGTTACACCAAGGAATGAGTTCTTCATATCTTACACTTCTGGTGACTTTGGAGTGTTGAAGATGGGTAATGATGGTGCGTCCAAGGTAGTTGGTATTGGTGATGTTTGTTTGCAGACCAACATGGGAGTGCAGTTGTTGCTTAGAGGAGTCAAACATGCTCCTGATGTTCGCTTTAATTTGATCTCTGTGCAGATGCTTGATGATGGTGGTTATGATAATCACTTTGGTTCAGGAAAATGGAAACTCACCAGAGGTAACTTAGTTTTGGCCAAAGGGGAGAAAATTAATAAACTGTATTGGACTAAAGCATTGGTTGCTAAAGACAGTGTGAATGCCATGGATATGGAGGCTTCTTTGTGGCACCGCAGGCTTAGTCATATAAGTGAAAAGGGGCTGAATTGTTTAGCTAAAAAGGATGTACTTCCGGGATTAAAGAGTGCAGAGTTGGAGAAATGTTCTCATTGCATGGCTGGTAAGCAGACTAGAGTATCCTTTAAGAAACATCCTTCCTCAAGGAAGTCAGAGTTGCTTGAATTGGTGCATTCTGATGTTTGTGGTCCGTTGAAGGTAAAGTCATTTAGTGGTGCACTTTACTTTGTTACTTTTATTGATGATTGTTCCAGAAAGCTTTGGGTTTATGCTTTGAAAACAAAAGACCAAGTTCTAGAGAAATTCAAAGAGTTCCATGTTATGGTGGAGAGACAGTCAGGCAAGAAGTTGAAATGCATTCGTACTGACAATGGTGGTGAGTATTGTGGACCATTTGATGTTTATTGCAAGCAGCACGATATCAGACATGAAAAGACTCCTCCTAAAACTCCTCAGCTGAATGGTTTAGCAGAAAGAATGAACAGGACATTGATTGAAAGAGTTAGGTGTATGCTTTCTTAAGCAAAGTTGCCTAAGCATTTCTGGGGTGAAGCATTGTACACGGCAATGCATGTTATTAATCTGAGTCCTGCAGTTGCTTTGAATGCTGAGGTGCCAGACAAGATTTGGTTTGGCAAGAATGTCAGGTATGATCATTTGCGTGTCTTCGGTTGCAAAGCATATGTGCATGTTCCAAAGGATGAGAGATCCAAGTTGGATGCGAAGACAAGACAGTGCATCTTTATCGGTTATGGTCAGGATGAATTTGGCTACAAACTGTTTGATCCAGTTGAGAAGAAAGCTGTTAGAAGCCGTGATGTGAAGTTCATGGAAGACCAAACCATTGAAGACATTGATAAGATGGAGAAGACTACACCTGAGATTGATAATGGTTTGTCTGATATTGATCCAGTTCGGATGCCTATACATGATCTGGATACTGCTGAAAATAATGTTCAGAATGATGAGCAACATAGTGATGTTGGTGATCAGCAGCTTGGAGATAATTTTGATGTTCCTAATGATGATGTTGAAGAAGAACATGAGATGTCACAAGATGAAGATCTTGGTGATGCTCCTGAACCACCTCAAGCTCAAGTTTGGAGGTCTACTAGGCAGAGGAAACCATCCACTAGGTATCCCTCTTATGACTATGTTACCTTGACTGATGGAGGTGAACCTGAATGTTATGATGAAGCCATGGAGAGTGATGAAAAGAAGAAGTGGTTGGATGCTATGCAAGATGAAATGAAGTCTTTGCATGATAATCACACTTTTGATTTGGTGAAACTACCTAAGGGAAAGAAGGCTTTGGAAAACAGGTGGATCTTCAGAGTGAAGCAAGAAAGCAAATCTACATCTCCAAGATATAAAGTCAGATTGGTTGTGAAAGGTTTCAGATAGAGAAAGGGTGTTGATTTCAATGAGATTTTTTCTCCTGTGGTGAAGATGTCATCCATTAGAACTGTGTTGAGTTTGGCTGCTACTCTTGATTTGGAGGTAGAGCAAATGGATGTAAAAACTGTGTTCCTTCATGGTGACTTGGAGGAAGAGATTTACATGAAGCAACTTGATGGTTTTCTTGTTAAAGGCAAGGAAGACTGTGTGTGTAGGCTCAGAAAGAGTCTATATGGTTTGAAGCAGGCCCCGCGTCAGTGGTACAAGAAGTTTGAGTCAGTTATGTGTGAGCAAGGCTACAAGAAGACTACTTCTGATCACTGTGTCTTTGCTAAAAAGTTTGCTGATGATGATTTCATTATCCTGTTATTGTATGTTGATGACATGCTTTGTTGGGAAAAATATTTCCATGATTGACAGGTTGAAGAAGCAATTGGGCGAGTCATTTGCCATGAAAGACATGGGAGCTGCTAAGCAGATTCTTGGTATAAGAATCATGCGTGACAGGAACAAGAAGAAACTTTGGCTGTCACAAGAACACTATGTTGAAAGAGTGTTACAGAGGTTTCAGATGGAAAATGATAAGGCTGTAAGTACTCCTCTTGCTACTCATTTTAAATTGAGTACTAGTCAGAGTCCTCCCAATGAAGCTGAAAAATCAGATATGCAACGAGTTCCTTATGCATCTGCTGTGGGTAGTTTAATGTATGCAATGGTGTGTACAAGGCCTGATATTGCACATGCTGTTGGTACAGTTAGTAAATTTATGTCTAATCCAGGTAGAGAGCATTGGAATGCTGTGAAATGGATTTTGAGGTATCTTCGTGGTACTACCAGTTTGAGGCTTTGTTTTGGAGGTGATAAGCCTACTCTTGTGGGATATACTGATTCTGATATGGCTGGAGACATTGATTCCAGAAAGTCTACTTCATGCTACTTGATTAAGTTTGCAGGGGGAGCTGTGGCATGGCAATCCAGATTGCAGAGGTGTGTTGCATTGTCCACTACTGAGGCAAAGTTCATTGCCATTACAGAAGCATGCAAGGAATTGTTATAGTTGAAGAAATTCTTGCAGGAGCTTGGTTTTGTTCAAGATAAGTACATGCTATTTTGTGATAGTCAAAGTGCAATCCATTTTGGTAAGAATTCAACCTTTCATTCTAGGTCCAAGCACATTGATGTTAGGTATCATTGGATACATGATGTTTTGGATGCTGGGTTGTTGGAATTGGTCAAGGTTCATACAGATGATAACGGTGCTGATATGATGACCAAGGCATTACCGAGAAGCAAGTTTGAAACTTGTTGTGAGATCGCCGGTTTGGCGGTCACCTCCACATAGTTGTGAGGGGGAGATATGTTGGGTTTTGGGCTCCCTTCCTATGTGGAGAAAGGTCCAATATGTGCGAGCCCATGAGTCTCACTTAACCAAGTGAAGAGATGTCAGATTAGTGGGCGAGAGAGAGCTGAATTCAGAGAGAGAGACAAAGAGAAAAGTGAGAGAGAAAGAGTAAACCCTATTTTCGCATAAAATAGAGCAGTTGTACTAGATTCGCGATATCTCCTTGGTTCACCGTCGGATCGGGCTGAAATTTTGACAGAAGGTTCGTGACTAGTGGTACTTCATTCTGACCGTTTGGATCGTCGATCAGAGGTCTGAGGTGGGAGAAACCGAACTCGGACAGCAGCAGTTTTTCTGGTTTTTTTGCTGAACTTTGTTCTCAATTTCATGCTTGTTTTCTCATTGTTTTGGCTGATTGTTGTGCTGGTTACCTTGCTGTTTTTGGTTGGTTACTGAGCACGAATTTGTGCCATATTTGAAACTCTCTTGTACCCATATTTTGATCATAGTGGAGTTCTATTACTGGCTTGGTCCCGTGGTTGTTTACTTCTCACATTGAGAAGGTTTTTCCACGTTAAAAATTATTGTGTCCTTTGTGATGATGATTTTATTTGCTGTAATTATTTGTTGATTACTCCTCACAAATTCTTGCAAGTTTGGGAAATTGATTATCCGCTATATATTACTCTGTTAGAGTTGTTATTGTTATTTGTTGTTGAATTTCCCAACACATACGTCATATTATGTATGCAATTTTGGTCTAACTATAAGAAATTCCAACAGATGTAAAATCTAAAAACAATTAATTATATGTGTTTTGGGTTCAAACAAAAGATCTGAAACTATCTTGATAGGTAAAATGAAAACGAAGCAATTCAAATACTCACAAAATATTCATCAACACGGGAAGCTAGATTTATGAAATTATCTAGATATTTTTTAGATATAAAATTTATAGCTCCGATTAGATTTTTAATAAACTTAAAAGTTTAATGTTGCATCTATACTTTTAAGCATTCATCTAATTTAAAAAAAGGTACACATATATAAACGTTTGTCTTTTATTTTTTATAAATATTAAACCTTCAATTTTACAATATAGTTAAGGAAAACAAAAGAGAGAAAATCAAAGCCATTCATTCTTACTTTAATTTAAGAATTTTGAACGATGAATCCTATTCAATGGGAAAATTGAATTTCAACCCACAAATTTATGGTTACATAAAATCAAAATATAAAATCATCAATCAAAATAAATGTCAATTAAAATTTATAATCAATTTAAATAACGTTTTTATCACGACGACATGTCACATGTAATTTTATATGTTTTGTTTCACAAATGTTTAGTAAAAATATTATATTGCACACGTAAATTGTAGAGATGGATAAAAGTACAATCATAATTTTACTTAGTTTTTTATTAAAAAAAATATGTATTAATAATATAAAAGAGTTTTACAGAAACGTATAACCACAATTATGAATCATATATTAAAGCTACTTAAATTGTATGACATGACAAAATAATCCATTTCTATTAATTGTTAGTATTAGAAAGTTTTACATTGCAATATATGTCCATTGCACTTTTTAAAAGTGTGTATTTTTTTTAAAGAGAGCCATAAAGAAAGAATCTAAAAATTATTGTTACTATTTTTTAACAAATATTTAAATATTAAATATTAAATATACACAATTTCAAAATAAAAAAGTAAACATGAAAAATAATAATAACAAAAATAATACACAAAAAGTAAAATTAAGAATAATTTTACATACATAAATGAATTACCTAATTTTCTTATAAAAACAAAATTGAAAATGAACATTCCGTAACAAAAAAAAAAAAAAAGTTGACAATTTTGAAACCCTTAAAACAGACGCAGCTCCAGCACACACAGACACACACTAAGAGAGCAGGACTTAGGTGAGAAGTTGTTCTTTGTTCATTTCACCAATGGCTCAGTTGAAAGCACTTCCTTCACATCCATGCGTCTCTACTCCTCCTTCCCTACATGCAACAGGTTCTCCTTGCAAAAATCCTATGTTATTTATTTGAATGATGCTAACAATTTCAAAACCCCATTTCTTTAATGCTGATAACATTTTATCATGACCCTTTATTCTTTTTTTTGGTTCCTTGATTTTTATTTGCAGAGAACATTCTGTTTAATCGGTCCTGGAAGGCAAACCCATGTTCTTTCAAAGAGGTGATCGTTAAAAATTTAAACTTTAATTAATTCTTAAAGTTTACAAACATATGTTGTTGCTTCATATTTTGAGACCCTTTTCTGTTTATATATTTGTTTTGGTCTTATTTGGATTTTTCTGTTATTTGTAGTTGAGGCCAAGAGTTAATGTTGGTGCCGGTAGACTTCAAGGTGAGATTTATTTGTCTTAAGATTCATTGTAATATGTGGTTGGCATTGCCTTTAATTTGTTGATTTATAAACACAATATAAATACTGGTGGATCTTTAAATTAAGACAGAATCAGTCATTTGCATTTAGTATTTCTTATTGTTCTAATGTGTGTCTATTGTTGAGTCTTTTAATTAAGATTTAAGACTTTGTTAATTATTAACGTGCTATGTCTCTAATTGTATTATTTATCTGTTGGAATTGAATCATCTGTTTTCACTTGGAATTTGAATGTGAAAATGAGCATTTCCTATAAGAATTTTGTCATAAAAACAATAAACAAACAAATTTATGGATGGTTTGTGTTGATAGTGGATAAATTCAGTGGAGGCACCGTTTGTTCGGTATTGATTTGATGCTGTTTTGGTATTTCAGTTTAATGTTTGTAATGCTATTGGAATTATTGTGGCATGCAGTTGTAAAAGCAGTAGTGCGCAGTGATACAGATGTAGAAGTTTCTGAAGCAAAGAAGGGTAGTGGGCTACGCGGAAAATTGAATAAGGTCGTACTGGCTTATAGTGGCGGCTTAGACACGTCAGTCATTGTGCCTTGGCTGAGGTATAGACGTTGACTTGATCTTTTTTCTCATTTTTCTACCAGTGTAATCTGAATGACAAGTTTTTTGAGTGGAATGTGTAAATAAAAACCAGGAACCATTTTGAGATTGTAATTATAGATGATCCAATGAGTTTTAAACTCGAAATGTTGGAGTTTTGCATTAAATTAAAGTGTGGGGATTTATTTTTGGCGATTCTTTCTTTTTACGAAATTCAGAATTTGATTGGGGATATTGAACAGTAGATACTCTGTGACTGCGACGTTACCTATTGTTGAATAGTTTTTTTTTGTTGTTGTTATATTATCTTACTTAATGATTTTGGTGTTGCAGAGAGAATTATGGCTGTGAGGTTGTTTGCTTCACTGCTGATGTTGGCCAAGTATGTTGTGACTTTTAGATTTAATTTTTGTAGTCAAGATTATTGTTCTCTAAATTGGTTATTGGAAGAGACTGTTTATGATTGTAAATATCTGGCTTGGAGAATTTTTTTACTCATCGCTGATGTTCTACATGTGTGGCAACAAAATTAATTTCGCAGGGTATAAAAGAATTGGATGGTCTAGAAGCCAAAGCCAAAGCCAGTGGAGCCTCTCAATTAGTTGTAAAGGACTTGAGGGAGGAATTTGTTAAAGATTACGTATATCCTTGCCTGCGTGCTGGTGCCATTTATGAGAGGAAGTATCTGCTTGGGACCTCAATGGCCCGCCCTGTAATTGCAAAGGTACTTCTACTTGAAATTTGGTATTTCATTTCACCTGTAATTGACAATGATAGTGGAAGATAAGATACTTATGTCGCCACTCCTAAAATATAATGAAATTATATTGATTGATTTGTGATGACTGGTAGGCCATGGTGGATGTTGCCAAAGAAGTTGGAGCAGATGCTGTATCCCACGGGTGTACAGGGAAAGGAAATGATCAGGCATGTCTTATTATTAGGTTTACGTCACTATGTCGTGCCAACCATATTATTCTGACTGATTTATTTGTAAATATTTAGGTTCGATTTGAGCTCACTTTCTTTGCTCTGAACCCCAAGCTAAACATTGTGGCTCCGTGGAGGGAGTGGGATATTACAGGGAGAGAAGATGCCATTGAGTATGCTAAAAAGCATAATGTTCCTGTTCCAGTGACAAAGAAATCCATATACAGCAGGGACAGGAACCTATGGCACCTTAGCCATGAGGTATGCATTGTGGTTATCCCCCATCTAGCTGTAGTTATAGTGTTGAATGTTGGCTAAGTCTAATGATTTGTCTGTTTTCTCTTTGAATGTTTGTGTATGGTTTTTCTATGTACTTTTTTCATGACTGAACCCTCATTTTGGTCCTTCAAAGAATGGTTTATGAGAATACATATTTTTGTCCTTCAAAGAATGTTTAATTGTAAGTATCACCATTTAGGTCCTTTTTGGTATTCTCTGTTGGAAGGCTGGCTAGAGCGCATATGGCTATTTACCACCTACTCACTACATTAATGTTACTTAGATGGCCTTCATTCATAACCTAACAGATGGACCAAAATGAAATGGACTCACTAAATTGTTGACAACAAAAATTGAGAGCTTAAGTGACGACACTTGAATCTTTGAAGAGCAAAAATTGTGGTTCACTGTAATTTGATTCTAAAGGTGTGAATTGTATGTTCAGAAGTATTTCAAGTAATCCTATCATTTGTTAGCGGTCTCTATAGAGAGCATATGAATCCTCAAAGGAAATGCACTATATCATTTCTTTGCCACATTGCCTGAAATTGCTTGTCTTTTGTTGATCTAGGATGAATTTTGCTTTATGAAGTGTAGCTTCAAAGCTATACTTTGGGAGTGACATGTTATTGTTTTCTGATTTATGCATTCTGTAACACTAAAGGGCGATATTTTGGAAGACCCGGCTAATGAGCCCAAAAAGGATATGTTCATGATGTCTGTGGACCCAGAGGATGCTCCAGATCAAGCAGAGTAAGCTTCCTTCTCGCGGTTTCACTAATTTACTCTATGCTCAACCTCAAGTTTCTGTTAATGTATTTTGACACAAATTTGTTAACAATATGAATGGTTAATGCAGTTTAAATATGTAATTAATTATGTTCCATCGATGGTTAATGAATACAACAAGTTGTCACTAATTAACTATTCACTGAATGTGATTAACCATGAATTTGAATGTTATTAACAACAATTTTCAGGTGTTGAAATATACATGATATCCATTAACCACAATTTGTGTTCAATTATGCACATGAAAATTGTGTTTAGTTGATGGTTAATGAATTGCAACACTTTGTTATATTTATTATTCCATCAAATAAACATAATTAATCATGTATTTGAACTCTGTTAATCGTCTAAATTGTTGATTTTTGTAGTCACAATTTGTGTGAAAATACAAACTCTTTTAAAAAGGTTGCAGTTGCAATTATATTTGGAAGTTGTACCATACATTTTTGAAAGCATGCATAATGTCTTGCAGATATTTGGAAATTGGTGTAGAGGCAGGGCTTCCTGTTTCACTCAACGGGAAGAGGCTTTCGCCTGCAACTTTACTCGCTGAGCTCAACGAGATAGGTGGAAAGCATGGAATTGGCCGCATTGACATGGTTGAGAATCGGCTTGTAGGCATGAAGAGCCGCGGAGTCTACGAAACTCCTGGTGGAACTATCCTTTTCGCTGCAGCCCGGGAGTTGGAGTTTCTGACACTTGATCGTGAAACAATACAGGTCAAAGATTCACTAGCCCTTAAATATGCAGAGTTAGTGTACGCTGGAAGATGGTTCGACCCACTTCGTGAGTCCATGGACGCCTTTATGGAGAAGATTACGGCAACCACAACAGGTTCCGTGACTTTGAAGTTGTACAAAGGTTCTGTTACTGTAGCAGGCAGGAAGAGTCCCTTTAGCCTGTATAGGCAAGATATCTCATCATTTGAGGGTAGTGATATATATGATCAAGCTGATGCTGCTGGTTTTATTCGGCTTTACGGTCTTCCGATGAAGGTCCGGGCAATGCTCGAGCAGGGCCTTTAAAGTGTTGATTTCATAAAAGGTCTGCTTTGCTGCACTAGCAACATTAATGTCTTTATTTCTGTTATTTTAATTTGTGTTGTTTAGAAAATGGATTTTAGCTAGAGTAGTTTGAATTGTTAGTGGTTCTCCTCAACTATAATAAAATGATGACAAATGTTATCTGAGAACCTGGAATATTACACCGGTTAAGGAATTTATCATTTAATTAAATTCTGTATTTTTAAAAAATTAATTTTTATGTTATTTTATCTTTGAAGAAATGTAGGCAGGCATCTCTAGTTGTAGGAAATCGGTTATTCAACTATGAGCCAAAATTTGCAAATCACTTGACTATTCTTAATTATGACAATATATCTGAATCTTCTGTAATGATTTGGAGTAAAGTCACCTAAAACACAAATTCAAACCTATTGAGAAAGGTCTAACATATCAACAACGAAATGGAATTATTTCAAATCAAGTGACTCTTAGTTTCGAAGCTTATAAGTTTTTAGAAAGGCAATAATTGATTTGCAAACTTGGTTCCAAACATACTCATAATCAGTTTCATGCAGTATCAAGCTATATTGCATAACTGCACTTAAAGATTCAGGTATCAATCACATAAAAGAGCTGAAACTAAATGCTAATGTAATAATGTTATGTTCTCAATAATAAAATTTATGATGGATTTGCAATATGTCATCAAAGGCAAACAAATTCCATCCAAGGTGGTATTTTTTCCTTCAATCCCAAAGCATGCTTTCTTGATTCCTCGTGATTCCAAGTTTTCCTCCGCTTCGGTTTAGTTGGCAACCTTGTATCAATAGTTATCTTCTTGAGTTCAACTGCATTCTCAAGAATGTGCATAACTAATTCAACTTCACATTCTGCTCCATAAAACCCAACCAATTCCAACTCCTTCAGACTGTACGGACATTCTGTTGTAAATTTTTGTTCTGTTCTAAAACTTGGTGTGGCATTTAGTTTCTGCAACATGTAAAAAATGACAGATTCAGAATGTAATTCACTACAAGAAAACAAGTATTTTTTGAGGTAGGTAAAAAGCCTTCATAAAGTGTATTGTTCTAAGGGTCCTAAGGGTCGTGTGGATGCCAAGTAGTGGCGGGTGGGAAACGTTTTTCAACAACTTTCCTTTATGTGGTTGTCAGAATGTTCTGAGTGCCATTGCCCGCCAAACGTTAGTGACGGCAACAACTACCAGAATAATCTGAGTATGAATGTACAAGTTTTCTAAATTAAATTCATTTAAATAGTTAATGAATTGAAAAATGCTTAATCTGATATAATCTAAGTCTGTATTTTTTTTATTGTCTCCATAAAAAATGGCCATATTCTTGAGTATTTTTGACATAAATTAACAAAGCTAGTCACAAGGATGTTCACCTTAAGTGTGAACCTCCCAAGTGAAGGTGTTGCCTTCAGTAACGTAACACAAGCACTTAGTGTGATGTCATGATCAAAACAAGCAACCAACTCCAAATGCTTGAGATTTTTCAACTTGGGAAGTTGAATTAACCAGTAAATCTGCGAATAAAACATTTAAAAACATATTGCTCTTGGACCCCATTTAGATAAACATTTTAATTAAATGTTTATAGTATAAACACTTACCATATAACTATTTATGTATAAATGATCTCTATAACAAAAGTAGTGTAAAAAAAAAAGTATGAAAAAGTACCATTTCGGGTGAGTTTCGTGTAATATCCAATTTAAGCACTTTTATTTGCCAAAGAAAGCTTTCTCTAGCAAATTCCATAAAGTAACCTCCAAAAGATGCTTCCACAAGGCTTGGAACACTCTTGAATTCTCTCTTAATAAAAGATCCATAGTATTTGTATGACACTAATTTCTCAGCAAAAATCTCAAGTTTTGTCAGCTCCAAACATCCTACCAACTCAAGACACTTCAAATTCAATGAGGAACCTGAAATCTTCATAGTTTTTGGAACATTAGATCTAACCAAACTCAATGTTTCAAGTAATGGACAGTTACAAAGCAAATACTCAAGCATCTCTTCGGTCATCGTAATCGATTTCATACGCAACACACACAAGGAATTAAATCTTTCTAGCTTAAACAATTCCAATGGAAGAACATAATCAATTGTACGACCAAAATATAGCTCAAGCTTTTGAACCTTTTTTTAACTGCAAAGTGAATCCATTTATCAATATCAGACACAGTTTTCATAGGAAACCAAAACTTCAATCCTTCTAGAGTTGGACTTTTAAGTGAACTCAACAATTCATTGATCCAACTTGTGTATGTTTGTCTTTCAGCATCAAACATTGTTTCCATTGCCATATGTAAATGCATTGACATACGTAAATGCCTTCTTGTAATATTCTTAATGTCTTTTTTCATGTCTTTCATAATAGGTGAACCATCAAATTCTAATGTCCCTGAGAAATAGGGCCATAGCGTTTTCCATTTTCTTGAGAGGATGCTTGTTTTAGCAGCTTCATTTATTGGCAATTTAGATAAAATGATTATAGGGATTCCTACTGGCAATTGGTTTATGAGATCTTCTTCATTGTTAGGTTTTGATCTCTTTAGTTTACCATCCTTTCTAGTTCCATCTTCCATGTTCCTAAATTTTACCAAAATTTATTGATTATCAACAAAGGAGTTAGAACAATGATTAAATAAAATATTAAAAGAAATATAGAAAATTGTTTAAACGGATAATATAGAAAATTAAATTCTTAAAAAAAGAAAAATTAAGGAAGGAAAATGAGGGAATTAATATACAAATTTCGAAAATGAAGAAAATTTAATTGATATATAAACTAGAGGAAGAAACTTTGACGGTGATAATTGAATGACACTTCTTTCATTTTGTCAATATATCATAAAAATTACACAGCCTACGTAAATATAACACAAATGGTGCAAATGTAATAAGGCATTTGAATACTTGTTTTTAAAAATGAAAATAAACAAACGTTTTTTTTACTCAACAAAAAGTGAAGAAGCAAGAAATGAACAACTACATCAAACTGATTTGTGAAAGAGACATATATTACGATTGTGATTGATTTTCATGCGAATACGTATTAAGTAGAAACCCGTTTGAAGTCCTTGAAATTGTGATCCACATAGAAAAACCTGGTACTATGCCAAGATCCGGAGTATGCTCCGTTGGGGATGGTCCTCAACTCAAGCTACCTCTTTTGTTTGCAAACCGATTTCATGATTATCCTTTTACTAAAACTGTTGATCCTTTTAATCGTTGCTGATTAATATTTTCTTTCCCAACATTAGTCTTTTGATTAGTCAAAGAGTTTAAATTCAAGCAAAATAAATAAATAAATTAAATGATATGAATACTAAAATTAATACGGTTATAATCTTAATTATTCTATACATTCTTCTAATAATAATTGATTAAAAATATACAAATGATGATAATTCCTAATACGCTATTAAAACAATAGAAAAATTTAACAATAAAATATGATCAAAATCAAACTAAAATAAATAAATAAATAAAACATAGTAAAAAATCCTCTAAAAACTCTATAAGAAAACCTAATTGTTCAGTGTATTTATATACACATAGCTTTTTATGTCATCTTTTAATGATCTAATTTTCCTCCCGCGAGCAAGCTACATATGTTCCCCTTTTTATGCAAAAACCACATTTTACTATATGTGTGCAACCTACCACATTTTGCTATAGTTGTAAAACAAATTCAAATTAAATCTTCCGTATATAATATATAATATAGATCTAAAAAAATTACTTTCATATTATAAAACGAAAATTACATTTATGGTGGAGATATCATTAAATATTTATCACATCACTAAATTAAATCTCAAATTAAAAAACAGACTGAATATTAATAATTTAAAATTAACAGACTAAAAAAAAATAGAGCAATAAAAATTGCAGATTTGGTGAAATGAATAAGGCTAAAGTTTATTTTAATCATTAATTTAAGAAAAATACCGGTTTTTATATTTTAAAATATAGCCTTCATGATTTATTAATGAAAAAGTATTGTATATCATTGTTGTTATTTTATTACAAATTTATCAAACAGGGTCCACAAAAAGTGAGAAAGACTGTGTGCTAATAGAGTCAATCTCTTAATAGTCGCCAATTTTTTCTTCTCATATGAAGGTACCTAAGAGATGGTGGTCAGGTAAAATATCTCTCAGAGTTGCTCTTAGAACATTGACAACTTTGATATCCTTATTCGAGTGTTTAAATGGGTATTAGGATTACACATTATTCATTTATAATTTTTGATTTTAATATTTAATGAGTATTCAATTTCTCAAATCTAACATTTTAATTTTTTTTTTGTTAAATAAATCTCACCAATAGCTATTTATTATTATATTTTAATAATACTTATTTATTTAATATAATTTATTAAGTGAAACCCATAAAAAGTGAAGCTAAAAAGAGAATGTTTGTTTAATTGGCATTGGTCCTCTAACAAAGAAATTTTGACAAAATACTTCTATAAGATATGCTCTCTTAGTTGTTAAACTATGACGTGTTATTGATCCATATGGTACGAAACTTGAGCGCCTCCATCTATAATATTATTTTATCTAAATAAATCATTTTTACATAAATTTTTTATTTTTTCTTTTTAGTGATTTTGTTGTTAGAATATAACACGATTCTATTGTTGTTTTTGTGTAATATTATTTGATTTTTAATCTTATAGTAACATTCTTTTAATATATATGAATAGATCAATCTATTATATATTCAAAGTGACTTGATCATTAACGCTATATATTCATAGATATGTATATTTCAATGATTTTTATTTTATCACATGTGTATGTATTTGATTGTTTATGCTGATTTTTTTTGCAATAATCAATATTAATAATTAATATTATTAATATTTTATGAATGATAAAGATCAAATTCTTACTTTCAATAATGCTATTAACTCAGAAGTTGCAAGTCAATTTATAAATTCATTCTTTTTAATTGCATTAAATTTGTATTATTTTTGTCACATTATACC
>JBBPBT010000347.1:4376596-4395642 GCA_037974875.1 Cicer bijugum
ATAATACCAATAATGGATAAACAAATAAGTCATTAATATTATACACCTAAAGATAATCAATCATAAGTAACTAAAATATTAATAATTAGTTTGTTTATTTTACCAATTTCTCACATTAAAGACATATTTAAAATAGAGAAGAACTCAAATTGCTATTTACTAATTATGTCATAATTTTATTTTTGGTAACCACTAGCATTGTCATATAATGTGTCAGTTATTTTTTAATTTTTTTTAATTATCATCTATATAAATTAGACTCATTTAAAACGAACAATTTACTTTAAAAAATAAAATACCCAACCCTTAATTTATTCATTGTCATATTAATATTAATCCTTAATTTATTTATTTTATAACTTCTAGAGTTAAATTTGTAATGTTAAATTTTTTTCGAGGATCTTAAATGTAATTGAGGGTTGCTTCTACTAAAAGAGAGAATATATATTTTGTAGTTAAAAATGGAAATAAATTATTTTTTCAAGATTTTTCTTGTTTTCACACACATATATATATACATATATATTAAAAAAAAAGGAGACAGAAAAAACAAAGACGAAAAAATAAAAGAAAAAAAGGCGCAATAAGCATACGTATATAAGAGCTTTGGAAGAAGACATAGTTCAGAGAGAACAAAAACACAACGGTGATGGAGTCTCTCTCCGGTGCGCATTTTTCCGGTTGGCGTCCTTCATCCACGTCATCATCCTCTTCTCAAAATACCTTCGTAATCGGTATATATAATATAACCACTCTTTTTTTTCCTCTTCTTCTTTCATAAACAACAACTAACAACTATTTTTTCTCTTCCATCTGTTTGGTTCACTGGAAAATTGAACAAACAGTGTTCATCTTTCTTTGAAACCTAACACCGTTTGAATCTCTTTTGCGTATTTTCGCTCATACACACACTTCCTTCATGTTGTTGATTTTCTTTGATCTGTATCATGGATGATTTTGATCGTACACTTGGAAAAAGAACATATCAAAACATTTATTACAATAATTTTCCTGCATTTGATTCGATTTCCGTTATTTCGGTGAATCAGGAGTCTCTGGAGGTACCGCATCGGGGAAAACCACAGTCTGTGACATGATTATTCAACAGCTGCAAGATCACAGAGTTGTTCTCGTCAATCAGGTAGGTTACTGCGATTTTCTACTTGTTACAACTTTCTGCTGGTAATAGATAATAGGAGATTCATGAAGCTAATAGAAATCAATTCACATTAATTACTGATTTACTACTTATAACTTAAGTAATTTTTCTGTTATTGTAGGATTCGTTCTATCGTGGTTTAACAAATGATGAATCGAAACGCGTTCATGAGTATAATTTCGATCATCCTGGTATGGTAACAAGAAGCTTAATTAAATTTAATTAAGATTACTATGCATACAACTTGGCAGTCATGTGATATGGAATAAATGTTTTGGTTTTTCTTAGATGCATTTGATACAGAGCAACTTGTAGAAACACTCACCAAGCTTAAATCTGGACAGTCAGTTCAGGTTCCTATTTATGATTTTAGTCTCCACCAGAGAGCTTCTGACAGACACAGACAGGTACATTTCTGATTAGTTCAAATTAGGTGGGGTGTTAGTACCAGTTGTTTTCCGATTTGTTGCCATGTTTTAATCATTTCATTTATACAAGTAAAGAGATAATCTGCTATTAAAGAGCTATCAGTTGATATTATCTTGATACCCTTTATTTATATTTATATTTATATACTTGTCCTTGTATGTATAAGTGTAAGTTTGGATTGGCGGTGACTTTGGTAAAATCATGGTTACATTGATTTTGTTGAAGCTTCAAAGTGTAACTTTTATTAAAATGAAGGTGACATAGACAAGTTCTATCGTAGAATAAAAAACGGTGTATCGGTACTATTTTTTAACCAATAATTTTCTTTAATTAAGAGTTTTGGTACATGAATGACATGTCATTCAACTATTGACGATTTAATTTTAACAGTACCAAAACATGTTAATTTTTCAATATACCATAGAAGTCCCTTTGTAATTAAGCCAAGCCACTAATTTAAACATGCACTAAGCATATACACCTAATCTGTGTCAGAAGAGATGGCATAGACGTATAGGGAAAGTGCTCAACATTACTAATACTACTACTTCCCGTTGGCAGGTAAATGCATCTGAAGTAATAATTTTGGAGGGCATATTGGTTTTTCATGAACAGCGTGTCCGCGACATGATGAATATGAAGATATTTGTCGATGCAGGTCTCTTGATCTTCCATTTTGTATATCATTTCATGCTGTTGTCCCATTTTGATTACAGGCTAAATGGATTAAAAGGCACTGAATTTTGATTGTCATAGGGAAAAGGAGATGGTTTAAAAGCAAAGAATAAAATGGTACATGCCACATATTTGGTCTAGTATGTGTAGTTGTGCTATGCCTTGTTCTGTCTTGCATAAAAGGATGCACTGTTGCATTAATTCATAGTGAATTTATTTTGGAAAAATCTTGTCTCAGCTGAGCTCTGATGCTGAGTTCTGAGAGGAATATGACAACAATTTAATTTAATTTAATTTTCCAAGTACAAACAAACAATTTAATTCAAGCCTTCATCCCTATTGTAAGAGTACCCGACATAAATAGAATGAGTGGCAATGGGGAATCATGTGACCTAATAAAGCGAGGAGTGTGCTCCATGTTCTGCTTGTCCATTGGTTCAACCAAAGTTTTTAAAATGATACTTGGCGACAATTTTCAATGATAATGATCTCTCTATAGAAATTGTCGGTGGTTTCATATTATCTTATGCTTGTTGTCATACTGATATTGCATTGCATGTTATGTAGATCCTGATGTAAGACTTTCCCGCAGAATAAAGCGAGATACTGTTGAGAGGGGTAGAGATGTGCACTCTGTACTGGAACAGGCAAGACTTATAATCTTTTTAATATTATAACTTCAGCAGACTGACATGTTATAAATTCAGGAATTTGGAATTATAATTTATGAAATATAATATATTTATATTGGGAATTATTCTTATATTTATATCTTACAGTTGATATATAATAAAAAAATTAGAAAGACAACAAATAAATAATGCTCGTAATGTCCATTCTAAAGAATAGTTGTGGTAGGGACAAACTAGTGCCGGAAACAACAATCCAGTTTCATTAATTGTAAAGTGCTTTGAGCCAAAACCGCATTGCCATATAATATGCAAACAATAAATGTCTGAAACTCTTGCTTATGATGTTTCCTGTTTTACATACCCAGATAAAAGCAAAATTTACAGTAGTGGTAGAAATTATCAAATGGTTTTTCTTCTTTCTTAAAATGAAAGAGGCCAGAAAGCAATATGCTTATGCATTGCTTTTTTTTTTGGAGGGTGGCACTAGTAACTACGAACTTGATAGATTGAATCTGATAACTAATTGGTTCTATGCTATCGTCTGCATGAAATACTTTGTTGCTAATGATCTAAATTTGGTTTAGCTTTGTACACCACAAATTCCTGATTGTTGACCTATGCATGCACTCTATGGCTGATAAGGAAATATCTTACTGAATTTTCAGTATGCTAAATTTGTTAAGCCTGCCTTCGATGATTTTATTCTTCCATCCAAAAAATATGCTGATGTCATCATACCTCGTGGGGGAGATAATCATGTAGCAATTGATTTGATCGTTCAACATATCCGCACTAAGCTTGGCCAACATAACCTCTGTAAGATATATCCAAATTTGAATGTTATACAGTCTACTTTCCAGGTGATTTTCATCTTACATCATTTCCTCTTCCTAAACTCTTTGTCTGCTTTTTATTGCTCCAAGGAGATATTTCTCATAAGCTAACTTCTAAAGTTGGGGTTTTATTACAGACTAGAGGCATGCACACTCTTATTCGTGATAGGGAAATATCGAAGCATGACTTTATTTTTTATTCGGATCGGCTAATTCGTTTGGTAGGTAATGCTTTATACAAAATAACAGGATTTACAGCTCCCACTAACAAACTAATATTACTATCACCGGACTTAACAGGTAGTGGAACATGGTCTTGGTTACTTGCCATTTACAGAGAAACAAGTTATCACGCCTACAGGTCTGTCTAAGGAAGAGGAAATATTATTCTATCGTTTAAATCTTCATTCTATTGTTTAAATCTGCCAGCAAGTGTTTCAGTTATCTATGTTTTAGCAAAACATGGAAGACTTACTATGCTAGAATGATGCTGCAAAGCTTAGAGAGAGAGACTGCTAAATTCTATTTTTCCCCTCCCATTTCAGGATCAATTTATATTGGAGTTGATTTTTGTAAGAAATTGTGTGGAGTCTCTGTTATTCGAAGGTAACTTTTCTATTTCAAAAGGTTAACGGGAACTGTTAGTCTTCACACTTTTTATTAACTCCATACATTATTGTCATTCATTTAAGATATTGGATCTACAGAATGTTTTAATCTCATGGTTAAATTGGGAAAAAAACTTGTTAACATTATCAAGATACCAGTACCCATTACATAGGTTTTAATTTTAATTCCAACCTTGTTGCATCTGGTAATGATTTTATTCTGTCTGAAACCAATTTCACATATGATACATGTATAATTTAATACGTAATAACCCTAATCTGATGTGTGGATTGTGGGTTTAAGCGATTTCTTGGAACTTTGACGCCAAATTGTTTATGAATTCTACTTCATTGTTTTATATATATAAAAAGCAATTTTGTAACTTCCTATAATTTTACAGTGGTGAAAGCATGGAAAATGCTCTGCGTGCATGCTGTAAAGGAATAAGAATAGGAAAAATTCTCATCCACCGTGAAGGTGATGAAACTCAGGTAATGACTCTGTTCATTCTTTCTTAAATTTGTTTGTTTCAGTGTAAGATGACACAACTCTTCAAATGTAACTTATCACAATGTTTTCATTCTATAAGCTTATTTATGAGAAGCTCCCGAAAGATATTTCAGAGAGACATGTTCTTCTCATGGACCCAGTACTTGGTACAGGTCAGTTGTGTTCTTCATTTGTACAAACTTTTTATTCATCATGCGTCTGTACAAATTAATTCAGAGTGACAATACATTATAATTACAGCTATATAAGATTAGAAAATATTGACTTAATGCACCTTGTTGTATTGACTTATATAGGTAACTCTGCCAGTCAAGCAATCGAGCTTCTTATAAAAAAGGGAGTTCCAGAGTCCAGGATAATATTTCTCAACCTCGTCTCTGTAAGTTATTCAATTGAATACTAAGTAAAGACCCTACGTTTAATGAATACCAACATAATAAATTTCAAAATTGATTTCAGGCTCCCGAGGGAATACATTGTGTATGTAAACGTTTTCCACAACTGAAAGTTGTCACTTCGGAAATTGAAGAAGGACTAAATGAGCAGATCCATGTCGTGCCTGGGTTAGGAGAATTTGGTGACCGCTATTTTGGTACAGATGACCTCTAAAGACAAAATCTCCAAAAAAATATGAAGAGGAAAAAAGCTTGGAAAAGATGTTGACTATTTTTTGACCGTGTATAATATTGATCTATCTGCCTAGAAGTCTATAATCAGGAACAACTACACCCTAAGTAAGGAAAAGTTTTGTTTAAAATAATTAGTTATCCAATTGTATCTGGATGAGACTCGGGCATCAGATCACTGATTTTTTTTAGTTGGCTTGGCTTGGCCTCCATTTTTTTTTCTTGTTTCCTTTACGGCTAAAAAAGGTTATTAATTGGTACATGTATCTATCATTAAGTATCTAGTTCGATTGGAGCCAATTACTTTTAGTGAGTTTCTTCTTTCTGCTAAGTTCTCAAAAGTCTCATATGTTTAATCGGATTGACAAATCATGGCGTGTATTTGAAAACATAGGAGAAGAGAAGAAGCTGTTATGCTTTTAACTTCAAAAAGTCCAACTCTCCACACTAAGAAGTAAGAATATCCAGTTCAACACATTTTCCCCTGCTCCACGTTGGGTACACACCATCACCCCATGAGTATGACCCTCTACCCCGACCCTATTGCCATGAGACTTAATTATTTAGCCTTACATTTGGCTCCCCAAGAATTCCCACCTCATTTTGTATTTACTGGCTGTGTTGTAAAACTTATATAGTAGTGAAATTGTACAAATTACACTGCCATAATAACTACTTATAAGGATGGATAACAAATAACATTTAACAGCGATATACAATCCCATTGACCAACTTACATAAATTAAGAAAGAAGAGTTTGATTCATCCACATATGGTGAAAGTGGATACTATTGGGCGCAAAACACCCCAATTTCAGGCCAGCTTCTGATGTTAGTAATTTATGACATTGATGTTAGATAATATTGTTATTACGTGTTAGTAGGAAAAGTACTTTAAATTTTCCTATTCTCTAATATATATACCTATTGTAACACTAGTAAACATAAGTTTTGTTGATTTTGTTTATGAAATCCTAACTCACGGATTCTTCTTTTCTTCCTCCTCTATATATATTTTAGATTATTATTGCTAACATGGTATCAAAGAACTTTTTGGTTGTTTTTGGGGTCTATTGTAAAATGATCAACAACTTCGCAGTCGAGACCAAAGCGTACATCGATCAGAGAGAGGATCAATGTTTGGTTTGATTTTTGGTGGCTCTTAGTGATGATTTTGAGGACCTTCGTGGAGTATTTTGCACCGTACTCCTCTTCGGAATTTTGAATCAGTAGTCGATGCATTATGAACAGAATAAATCAGACTCAGGACCCACTCAACTATGTTAGATAAGAGAATTCTCTCCACTACTCTATCTATTTTTGTTGCTCCTATTTAAAAAAAAGGAAAATCTCAAGGGAGACGTGGGCTTGGTAATGATGAATGTGCTTTTTGCAAAGAAAAGTCTAAACTACCTTTACTACTAACATATAATAACAATCTTATCTAACATCTCTTCTCAAACTCTCAATGCATTAACAGGGAGCATCAAGAATTTTTCAACCAAAAAACGAGAACATTTAATAGAATGTATCTTTGTGAGCAAATCAATAATCTATAAAGAGGATGAGACAAACAGTAGAGTAATGATTTCATGTAAAAGATGATAAGTCAGATGACAATCAATTTCAATGTGCTTGGTGAATTATGAAAGACTAAGTTATGAGCAATTTGAATAGCACTCTTGTTATCGCAATGCATCATAATGGACTTAGAAAGAGAAATACCCATATTAGACAAAAATCAATGTAACCAAATTATTTCAGCAGTAGTGGATGCCATTGCACGATATTTAGCTTTTGTAGAAGAGCGAGAGACAATTTTCTGTTTCGTACTCTTTCAAAAAAAAAACATAAAATAAAATAAAATGTCATTGAAAAACACAATGTTCGAAATTGAGGAGATGACACAAGAAGAATTTCAGGGGTCCATCATCCAATGTTGTTGTTTCTGCTCCTCCTATCATTGACTCTAGTTCTGGTTCTATATACTCATATGAGACTGCATCTCAAATATATGATATTGCATAACAACTCCAAAAACTTCTTGCAACTCAGTCACATGCCATGTCCGCCTTCTCTACTAAAGGTTTGAACTCCTCTAGTCTGTTAGATATAACTTTTTCTATATGGATTCTTAATTCTGGAGCACCACACCATATGTCATATGATGATAAATCTTTTATATATGTGAATCGTGTCTCATTTGTGTCGGTTATGACTAATGATGACACTTCTATGCCATTATCAAGCATTGGTTCTATCTCCACCTAATCTCACTATGAGTCTTGCTTTTGTTAGTCATTTGTGCGATTTTAGTTATTCAACTATATTTTCTTCCAGTTCTTGTTGTATGCAGGATCCACATTATAGGAGGTTGATTAGGACAAGCCATAAACAAGGGAGACTTTATATTTTGAATGACCTACAAGTCCCAGATACTACAACCTAAACTTCCACTACTGACTTATTATCTAGATTTTATTTATGGTGTTCTCGCCTTGGACATTTATCTGCTTATAGATTAAAATATTTGACTTCTACTAGAGCTTTAGAAAAGTTACAAACAATGATATTTCATATTTTTATGGTTGTAAACTTGCAAAAAAAAAATGGAAGCCTTACAATTTAGTAAAAGTGTTTCCATTTCATATGCACCTTTTGATTTAGTTCACTCTGATGATTGAGGTCCATCACATGTTTTCACCAAAGGTGGAACTAGATGTTATGTTTCATTTATTAATGATTACACTCATTATTGTTGGGTTAATCTTATGAATAATCGATATGACTTCTTTTGATATTTAACATATGTTTCGTACTATGAAAAAGACTGAATATAATATTGTTATAAAGTGTTTTCGATGTGATTTAAGTGGTCAATATACCCCTAATAAATTCTCTAAACTATTTGTTTATGATGGTACTCTCCATCAGACATCTTATATTGATACTCCTCAACAGAATAGAGTTGCTGAAACGAAACATCATCATATTATGGAGATTGCTCGTTCCCTTTTGTTGTCTGCTTCGGTCTCCAATGAGTATTGGGGTGAAACAGTTCTTACTATTGTCCATGCTATTAATAGAATCTCATCGTCTGCCGTATCAAGTTTGTCTCCTTTTGAAATGTTGTATGCTTCTATCTTTGATTACTCTTCTTTGAAAATATTTGATTCTACTTGTTTTGTTCTTTGCCCATAAGTAGAACGAAGTTGTCTTCTTGTTCTGGCATGTGTGTTTTTCTTAGCTATGTGAATAGTTAAAAGAGTTAGTGTTGTTATGATCCTCATGCAAGAAAACTTTATGTTTCTCGTCATGTTGTTTTTCTTGAGGACATCTCATTTTACTTTGTTTCATCTGATTCTCATATTATAAATAGTTTGAAACTAACTCATTTTGATATGCTTGGTTCTAATGATAATGTTCTAGTGTTTGTAATGTCGAGAACTATCGGAAAAATACTACTAATCCACATGATGACATCCTTCTTGCCCCTAAACTTTCCAACCACCTCCAGTGGTTCTTGATTTTCTGTCTCCATATTTGCCTTTGCCTCCTCGTTACCCATCTTGTCACTATAAGTCTACTCAGTTATCTGACTTTGTCTATTCCAATTAATCAGTTTTGTTTGTTTCTTTCTTAATCTCTATTCACAATTTGTCTAAACCCTCTTCTTATAAAGAGACTATTCTTGATCCTCTTTGACAAAAGACTATGGTAGAAGAACTTTGTACATTTCACAAAACAGATACTTGGGAGTTAGTACATCTTCTTGATGGAAGGTGTGTTATGGAATTCTTTGGATATACAAGATTAAAATTAAATCTGATAGGTGAGTTGAGCGCGACAAAATACATTTTATTGCTAACAGATTCTCTCAACAATGTCGTATGGATTATGCAGAAAATTTTGCTCATGTAGCCAAGATGATCACTATTTGTACTTCTATTACAATTGCATTTATTCGTCGGTGACACATTTCTCAAATAAATGTAAAAAATGTCTTTGTAAATGGTGAGCTTCACGAAGAAGTCTATATGGTCTTTCCACAATGTGTTTCTCATCATCAAGGAGAAAATGTGTAAGTTAAAAAAGACTCTCTTGGTTTTAAACAAACTCATCGAGTTTGGTTTGAGAAATTCTCTACTGCAATAACATCTCTTGGTTTCTGCTCTAGTGAACATGATTTTGTATTGTTTATCAGATTCATCGCTTATGGTTGCATTATACTTTCCTTGTATGTTGATGATATGATTATTACAGGTGATGACGTTAGTGGAATTAATGAGTTGAAATTATAGTTTACCAAGTAGTTTGAGATGAAGGACTTATGCATGCTTGACTATTTCTTGGGGATTGAAGTTGCCTACTCTCCTTGATGCTACCTTATCTCTCATACTAGAGTAGTAGATTCCTTTGATGGTACTCCACTACCCATATTGTACCATCTCTGATGGTGATGACATTAGTGGAATCAATGAGTTGAAATTACAGTTTACCAAATAATTTGAATGTGCAACATGATTCTTCTGATGGTGTTCCATTACCATATCTGATATTGTACCATACTTAGGTTGACAACCTGGTGTATCTTATGATTACATGACCTAATATTGTTTATGTTTTTCATATTGTTAGTCAATTTGTTGTCTCTCTCACTACAATACATTGGACAATTGTTCTTCTAGGAACTCAATTTTAGAGCTTTCTATTTCCATCACAGTCTTGATTGGAGTTACGTGTTTATTCTGATGTTGATTGGATTGGTGACCTCACATATTGTAAGTCCACAACAAGGTTTTGTATCTTTCTTAATTCTTGGAAGAGTAAGAAACGAGACATTGTTTGTCATTCTCTTACATAAGTTGAATTGTGTTATGACATTCACTATTGCTTATTCTAATGTTGATTGGACTGTGACCCCACATATTGTAAGTCCACCACAAGATTTTGTATTTTTCTTATTTCTTAGAAGAATAAGAAATGGGACATTGTATGTCACTCTCTTACATAAGTTAAATTGTATTATGACATCCACTACTACTGAAATAATTTGATTGCATTGACTTTTTCTCTTTCTAAGCTAACTCTGATGCACTACGATAACAAGAGTGCTATTCAAACTGCTCATGATCCAGTCTTTCATGAACGCACCAAACACATTGAAGTTAATTGTTATCTTACTCATCATCATCTTCAACATGGAACCATTATTCTATTGTTTGTCTCATAGTCTTTACATTGAAATGCATTCATTTAAATGTTTTTGTTTTTTGATTGGCAAACGCTCAATGCTTCCTATTAATGCATCGTAAGTTTGATGAAAGATATTAAATAATGTTATTATGTATTAGTAGTAAAATACTTTAGACTTTTCTATTCTCTAGTATATATACCTAATGTAACACTAACAAACATAAATTTTATTTATAAAATCCTTCCTTATGTATATGTTAGATTATTATTTTTAACAATTAAAACAAAAACTTTAATGAATATTCATAAAATCACATTTCTCCACATAAATAATTATACAGATATCTTAAAAACTAACACAACAAAATATCATGATGAAATATAACTACATGTATGTGCAAATTTTGCTTATATTTACAGGGCATACCAATTAAATCCGAAAAAGTAACATCAAATCAAACATTAGGGAATTTAAAATGTAGCCTTTCACGAATTCACGATTTGGTTCACTTATGCCTAAACCTATTATTTGGCAGTAGAGATCGTTATTTTTAGAGGACATACAATCCATTTATCAAATTTCACTTGGAACAATATTCAGTCACTTGGCAAATTACACTAGGGTTTGATGTCAAAACCAAACAAACATTAAGAGTATACAAGGGTATATATCGATCTTCAAGAACGCCAGAAGAAAAAGTTGGCCGCAAGTTTGCAAATGCGATTTAAAAGAATGATGATAAGAAACAAGCCACAGAGATAACAGCAGATAACCTATCTCGGTGATAAAGGAGAACCTAAAATATAAAAACAATTGCAAGTAAAACTTTTCTCCCTTCAAGAACTATGATAACCTTTGATTATTGTGTAAAAGCAAACTAATTTGTGTATTACAGATTTTATGGTTAAGTTACACAAGAAAATCTTGACCAAACAAGAAAGCAATCAATCTACATGCCGCATTGACTCCACATATGCAAACTCTTATAAATTAATTTTGTTCTGCTTATCTGCTGGAGCCACACACTGCCATAATGATCGATAGGATGCAATATTGACAGCTTCAACCCCTAGGGCAGAGAGGTTACGGGCATACTCCTGGTGACAATATACAAGGGGAAGGTTATTATCTAAAAGAAAGCATTCACAGTTTGCAGAACATTGACTTAAAAAATTCATTTCAAAATCATGGCATCCATCTCTTGTATGTTGAATGTGCAATTATGTCTACCTGAATATCAAGGAACAACTGCATACACATTTTGTCAGTGTCAGACACATTATTATCGGAGATGTCTGAACTTGCCCCAGCTCGTCTCTGTGCACTCTGCCTAATTTTCTGAAGTGAAGACTCTGTCTTTCTTGCCTGCTCGTAATAAATAAATAAATAAAATTAACAATATCAAAGAATCCAACAGATAAAAATTTAATCAACGTAGCAATTTCATCAATGTAGTTTGGATTCTTACCACACTAACAAGGTCGGCAGCTAATTCATAATAACGGTCAGTAATCTCAGTTGCAGCACACAGGAGTATTTCATTTTTGGTTTCACTAGCTAAATATCTAGAGGTTCTTTCCCCATCCAAAAAAGCCTGCATGTCATCAATGTACACACTAAATTATTGAAAACAAGTAATATTTCTCACAATTATAAGTAACCAAATTTTTTTGCAGGTTCTTCATCTTAATCTTTTGGTTTCCTATTTTAAGAGGGGAATTTGATGTTATCTTTCCATAATTTTTGGTGAGTGCAAATCTGCAGATTGTAGACAACGGATGGGCACATGAAATGCCACCCACCATATCAGATTGGACTCAATTTGCATGGAACGTAGTATCCCTAGCCTCTAACTAAAAAGCTAAGCACAAAAGCAATGATTCCTATTTCTTTTTGGGTTGAAAAGTGAGACTAAAGGCTCACAGAAGCAGTGATACCTACATGAACATGTAACGATCCTGCCGGACTTCCAACAGTTCATAACTTCATAACAGTTTCCAAAAAGTAGCCCACTTAACCAGTGTTGTCAATGGCGGTTCATGGCGGAGAGCCGAAAATCCGCCATAGACATATGGGCGGATGGCGTAACGGTAAATGGCGGAAGTATGGTGGACACATTAAAAAACTTATTTTATATATATACACATTAAAAAAAACAACAGAAATAAAATAAAACACCAATTAAAAACCAAATTAAATTAATTAAGATGATTTAACAACTGAATGTATATAAACAAATAAAAACAGATTTAAAATAATTTGAAACACAGAAAAAGAATTTAAAACAGAGCAGAAAACAAATAGATTAGAAAATGAAAAGAAAAAGAATGAAAAAAAATACAGTATCTGGAAGATAGATGAAAAGGGATACTTAGAAAATTAAGAAGAACTGAATAGACCTTTAAGTCTTTATATTTGGAAGAAAGATGGTAAAGAAAAAAGTATTTCGGAAGTTTTAATAAACAGAAGAAAACAGACGAGAGCTTCAAAAGATGGTGGTGGTGAACGCCGCATCGTTCTCGCTGCCGGAAATGATGGTCTTCATGGGTTGCTACCGGAGATGCTGGTCGTTGTGGGTGGCTGCTGGAGGTGAAGTTCAGATCGAGTAGGAGAAGAGAAGAGTTGAGGGGGAAGTAAAAAAAGAAAGTAATTCTTTTCTCACCCCAAGTCTTCTCAAAAACTCCCAAATTTTATTTGGATGAATAATCTGGAGGTGTATTTTACACGAATTACGAATTAGCCAATTCAGACGTGTATTTTTGTATAGTTAAAAACATTGGGGGTGGGAGAAGAAACACTAAAAGAAATAGGGTTTTAAAATTGGGCCTCGTTTTTAACTAATTTGGGCTGGGTCGGATCGAGCCATACAAAAACCCCGTGTTTTCTTCAACTTTTAAGGGTTTTTCTTCTTCTTCTTCTTCTTCCACCATGGCTGCCAACTTCATTTCGGTCGCCATGGCCCTGCTACGTGAAAACCAATACGCCACAACAATTGTATAGCAGTTTGTCAAAATCCCACCACCGCTATCCGCCATGGCCGATTTTTGACAATACTACACATAATAATAGTTATTTAATTCCTATAAAAAACTTGGGACTAACTTAAGATTGGAAAATAAAAAGATAGTAGTCAGTTTATGGAGCAAAAGTAAAACTTCATTGTCTGACAACTGGAACCAGTGTTAACTGATAGTGTCTTGCATTACACAATTAATTGTGTCAAGTGAATTCATAATAATAATGAAACACTTCACCATATATATAATATATTAAAGCTTTCTCTCTGATCATGCTATCGGACTCAACATCCTACCAGAAATATATCACCATCCCATTGTCTTGAAATCCAGGTATCCAAGAAAAGAAGGAATCAGGGTGAAAATAAATTCAAACATAAAACATAATATTACATACCTTTAGGGGACGTAATACTCCTGCAACATATGGTGAATGTCTAACAGGTAGAGGTTTATTAGTCATCCTGTAAGTTGCTGTTATCCCCTTCATCTGTCTCAGGTCCTAGATTATTTTTAAACAAGCGAAAAAATGAACAAATTGGAAATAAATTGGTGGAAACAAATGAAGAAAAAGAAAGTCTAGAAAATTGCAAATATATATATCCCAAGATCTGAATAATGCAACCAAATAAATAGTAGAATATAACCTACCTCGACTGATTTTTCCACCAGTGACTCAACCACTGCTTTGATGACTAAAGGTTCCAAAGATTTCAAGGATTGACCACTCTGTAAAATGCTTTGCTTTACTGATTCATGAACATCAGGGGAACATGAAGATAAAACCTGAAGCACATGTTGTAAGTAATCACCACGAACCTGCTCCTCCAAACATCTTATATCGTGAATAACCTACAAATGATTTTACATCTGTTATGATTTAGGTAATGTGCAATCATATTCATTTTGCAGTATTGCAACAATTGTTACTTCACCATGCTACCATTTCTTTTGTACCAATTCCTTACATGGAACTTCAGAAAAAGTCTAGTAAAAGACAATATATATAAAGTATTTAAAGCAGTGGATGTCCTAGTTTTACTTCAACATAGAAATGTGGGTTGAATGAACATGAAACATACAAAAACAAAGTAAAGGTGTGATGCATACAAAGATAAAGTCGTCTATGACAGCTGAAACAGCCCATTCACACCCCGTACCGGTGCTGGTATTATGACTCTTACGTGCAGTCAGTCCAGATGACAGCCAATTCGAGTATCTGTAAGTTGAAAGAGAAGTTGGCTTCTGTTTTGTCAGCAAAAAAGAAACACAGATATTTAACATCTTGGAATAAACTGACCTAGAAAGAAGCTGCAAGGATAGGCGAAGGAACTTGTCAGAACAAGAAAGGACAAAAACATCTTCTCTCCAGCAGAATCTCAAACTCTCCAACAGAGTAACACTTTGTTTTAGTGTTAAGTCTTGATAATTTGCTTTGCCAGGATCTAAGTTTTGAACAGGGACAAGACTGGATGTTGTCAGCACAGAATCTAAAGACCCTGCTATTTCCTGAAACCTGAGACAATTGAAGGTAGGAGATTCATATCACTAATAATAGTATAATAGTACAGGTATTCTTATAAAGTTATCACCATCTTAAAGCAGATCAACACCTCAAAGAAAAATAAACTCCGAGATTCCATTGCTTCATGAACTCGGTATAAACTGCTTCAGATCGAAATTTAGCAACAGCAGATCTGGAAGGACAGTAGCCTTGCATGAAATTAAATGACAAATATTAGTGAACATACACTCTAAATGACCTGTATCAAAAATATTAACAACTGCACTGTCAAATTATATATATTAAATCAAAAAAATTGTTTGACACTTGAGGGCTACATTTTCTTCATTCTTTTTATTTCTCAAGGTGGAAAATAAGATTAGCTGAATGGAGATACGACTACTACCTTCTAGATAAGCCAAGAACTCTAAGCTTGATTTGTAATTTTTCAAGAACTCTGTCGGTCTTCCAGGAGAAAATGCACCTGGTTTTCCCTTCTGAATAGCAGAGAGAACCTCTCTAAGGATTGAATTGGCCAAGAAGTCAAAGACATGTAAACCTGAGTTTTCTGCACCAGATATCAAACTTTAGATATGCAAATATAATGGTTTGATATGTAAGCATGATATATGTTGGCACAACCACTAGCATGACTAGAAATGACCTAGCTAACAGTACATGTAGTAAAAAAACAAGTCAAAGGTGATTTAGTAAGTTCTAACTTTTAAAGATCAAGAAGGACTAAGGATTGACATGATCCAAGAAAACAATGCATTATGACGAATTACGGCTCATATGTATCCTAAAGTGGTAAGAAAAAGTTAGACAAAGTACCAGCTGAAGAAATATCCAATAAAAATTGAGAGTCTTTATAAATGCACTCCTTAATTAATTGATAATCATTTTCAAGCCCATCCCCAGACGATCCAGCAGACACAGCTGATGACCCATGTGGGATAATCTTCTGTATCAATGGAGCCACAACAGTAACTCGAAAAGTTTCTTCCGCACTCTTGGTGTTATCAATGGCTGCATATGCACGTAAGCAATTGTAAATAGCAGTTGCATCCCGGTGTTCTAGACCATCTACAAAGCAATGTCCCAAGCTTGCATCTACTAATAGGCTTGCATTTTGAATCCTCTTCTCCATATTCTCGATAAAAGGAAGGTTCTGTACTGGCAGAATAGAGAAAAAGAGATGAGCACAGAATGTACTATGATCTTAAAAAAAAGGGGTCAATGATACGGTGAATCATAAACCTCAAAAACTAGCAAAACTTTAAGGCACATAAAATGCTATCAACTATCTGACACTCTGAACATTACCTATTACTTCTTGGCATGCTTCTACCAAGTGTCATATTTTTTTCTAGTAGTTTGTCATGATGATGTTGAAATAACAAAAGAGATTGTGACATGAGATATTTGGTCAAAGTAAACAAAATCTATTTCTATCTTTACTCATTTCAACAAATAATGAAATGATTCCTCCAAACAAAGAGATAACAACATCAACTACACAGTACACACAAACCTGACAGACTGGCACACATGATATCTCCCTTTCTAGACTTTCCCACTCTGCATTCACTGACCCTA
Organism: Cicer bijugum; assembly: GCA_037974875.1. Taxonomy (NCBI): domain Eukaryota; kingdom Viridiplantae; phylum Streptophyta; class Magnoliopsida; order Fabales; family Fabaceae; genus Cicer; species Cicer bijugum. The sequence goes on from JBBPBT010000347.1 coordinate 4,393,386, forward strand.
ACAACTACAATCAAAGCTAAATGAAAATGCACCGTAAACACACACAGTAGATTATGGACTTCCAATAAGTGGTTATGTATCATAATTAAATACATGGTTAAATATTTTAATTTGTCTAGTCATATCTAAAAATTACTTGAACTTGTTGTCAGTTTTGTCCCTTTTAGATTCCTTTATTTTTTCCTATCAGAATGTTTATTAATTGGTGGTGTGAAAATAAAAGTAACCTGAATAACACCCAACGCATAGACCATAAAATGGTATACCCTTGGCCTCTCACCAAGCTTCTGCAAACATTCTCAACTTAGTTTTCTACTAAAATTTTAACGCCAACTAATTTATAATTTTTCTGAAAATTGTCAGCACAAGTATCAAGACACACAAACAGAACAATCAAGTACTTAACAAAAATTAAAAAATTTAAAACAAACCTTTGCATGTGTAACATAGAACTTTAGCCGGTTCATCTCACTGGCAATTCTTTCCAGCAGCATGCTTTGGGTCTCTCTGACACTTGTTCCATTCTCAACATGCTGCACAGAAACCCCATTGCTCAATGAATTTTTCTCCGATGAATTCACATCTCCATTTGACCAGTCGGAAGGTACACTCGGCAGCTCCTTTATTAGTTTCTCAACCTGCAATTGTGAATGAATCTTGAGCCAAAGCCTTTCTGTCTCAACCCAAAGGTTTCCATGTCAAATTTTACTTACTTCCTAAAAACTATGCTAATGATAAGCATTATATGCTATGCTAACTTATCTCAAATACTACCCATTCCCTATCCTATTGAGTTACAATAGGTCTTAAGTCGTAAAAAATTGTCAACAAACAAATCTTATCAAACGTAATGTCTAGATGATGGAAAAGTTCCCTCAATTTTAGAAACCTTCGTTGAAATAAAAAAACAACCAATCTAAACCTAGCAATAGCATTGATACTATACTAGACCCTAACTAAAACTACACAAGTTAACCTAAAAAAATAGCATAATAATCTTCTTACTCAAACAAATACACTTCATTAAACTCCATGTAGCACCAACTTATGAGATTGAAGGAGTGTATGGTGTCTGACTGATACATATAGTTACATTCAATCACTTCTATTTTTTCAAATTATTACAAATGTCTACATATCGGTGTCTTCATGTCTGCGTTTCATAGTACTAAGTAGTAAGGTTACACTATCGCTTGGGTAAAAAGTAGAAGAAATGCCATTAGATCTCACATCACATTTAAACACGAAAGATAAAATACGCAACGGCTACCTTAGAAACGACATGAAAGGTATCAAGAAGAAGCTCCAAAGTCTCTCTCGCAGAAGCAGCTTCAGATCTCTGCTTCAAACCATTCTTTATAGCAATAAGCGAAACATCCACAGATCCTCTAAACTGCTCAATTTTCTCCCGAAGCTCAACCAGTGGAGCCCGCATACGAACCACAGCGGCGTCCACGTCAACGAGTTTAGTGCTAAGGTTAACGAAATCAGCGTAATCGCGGTTGATGAGATCAATGAGTTCATGATTTAGGGAAGAGAGATAGTTGTTGAGCTCTGAACGGAGAGTGTCGAAGGGGACGAAGGTTCGGAGTTCGGAAATGTAGGATTCGGAATCGAAGTCAGGGGAGAGGAAGGATGCGGGTTTGAACCATAGAGGATGGGAATCGAGTGGATCGGAGAAGAGGTTAGTGGCGGATCTGTGATGCGTTGGGATCGGATCCGCCATTTTTTGGTTTGATGAAAAGTTTTTAGAGATTGGATTAGAAAATGAATTTGTTTATAGTTTGAACTGGAAAATCCATAACATAACTGTAAACTGCTCGCACCTGGGGATAGTCCATCTTCTTTTTCCAATGACTTTTTGTGAAAACACTTTTTATTTTTTAAATTTTATGTTAATTTTAATTTTTAAATAAAAGGACAAAATACATTACCATATTCATCTTTTAATTTTTTTCTCAAGTCATTTATATTTATAAATGTTATGATATCTAATTATTTTTAGTTTTAATTTCATTTTAATTATTTATAGTTAGAGATTTTATAAATTTTATTTTTAATCATACGAAAAATAATATAATAAATTTTCATGTGATTTTATGATCTAAATTAAGATTATTTCACATTTAATTTCAAAAACCATAATATGTATCTCACTCGAAGTCTCTCTAATTTAATTGTTTTTTTAAAAATTAATTTAATATTTATGTTCTTAAGATTACTACAATCAAAACTACTTACGAACTACACCAGTTTA